>CM050522.1:25571999-25716999 GCA_027563665.1 Antrozous pallidus
AATTACGGTAAAAGACTTAAAGTCCAAAGATTAGGTTGTTGTAGGTGTGTTCAAAGAAACCGAAAGTGCATCCTTGGACCTTTTTTTCTTCTATAATTCTTTGTTCCAGTGACTTTACCTTATTATTCTTATTTCATTTACCCTTGATCTCTATTTTAAAATGTATTTGAAATATTTAAGACATACAGAAGTATAAATATTTTAATAAATGCATGCACCACCCAGTTTTCTTAGAAATAAAAAATTATTTGAATACAATAAAATTTAAATAAAATTTAAATGAATAAATAAATTCAAACATTTTTTTGAAAGGTAATGAAATAGGGTACCTATGTGCCTCCTCCTGTTCTCATTTCTTCTCATCTTACTGCACCAAGAGGTGGCTCCTCCCTTAAATGTTAGGGTTATTGTTCCCAGGACTTTCCTTCTGTGTACTTTTTTAGCATGTGCGTTTTGTAATGTTTTTGATGCTGAGTCTTCGCCATCCAATCTAGAGAGTAACCCTCTGACCCTTTAGTGCAGGATTTCTCCTGCGTTTGACAGTTCAATGAGTCAAAGGACTCCAGGCTCCACGCTTGGGTTTTCCAGAATCACACAAGTCTTCTAAGCAGCCTTTCCTTAATGTGTAACATAATAAAAACATTGCCATCAACTCTTGTTTTGGTGATTATAAATTACAGATGCTTTCTATACATAAGATGCTACATAAAGTACAGAGACATTTTCCTTTTGAGTATTGGAATGAGTGCTAATGATGACAAAAGTGTCCTCTGGGTCATTATTTTATATCAGAAGTGATAGAGTGGAATGAAACTGAAATAGTTCATTTCCCCAGTACTAGTTGATTGATTCTGTCTTGTACATATGCCCACATTATAGTATATGCAGTTTGCCAGCAAATATGAAGGAAGAACAGCAGAGCAGCTGAATGCCGAATCTCATACTTCACCAAAGCTCTTTATGGTAAACTAGAGGCCTGATGCAAATTCTTGAAAGGGGCTCTGACCTCGCAGGCCCAGCTTTGTCTGGGAAGGTCATTTGGAAGGTCGTTTGGCTATCTGGTCTAATTAGCATATTATGCTTTTATTATTATAGATAGATGTTTTTCATGAAAAGTTTTGAGATTACTTTCTGAGAAATTCCTTTTCATCCGGAATTTCCAGTTACCCAGGAAGGAATAGAAATGATTTCATTGTTACTTGCATTTGGAAAGAATATTTGAAGCTCCGCTTGTGTGGATTTCACATCTTCAACATGATTCCCTATCTTTAGGGCTAACCCCCACGACTAGAAAGGATCTTTTGAAGAGCAGTAGTAATGCGGTGAGCTTAGGAGATGTCACAACTTAAGCTTTTTAGAAAGTGAAGACATTCTGCTCTATGCCACGAAGAGCCAAGGAAGCCTGTGTTAGCAGAAGGGAGAGACCAGAGGCCTGCCCACCCTCCAGGCCCATCCTGCTGAGGTGCCAGTTTGCTAGACAAGAACTGGCAGCCCTGGGCTCTGCATCAGGGCCCCCTGCAAGTAGGTGGTGGGGCCTCAGGCAAATTAATTGATATGACTATTTTAATAATGTAAAATGAATACTGCAACTCATAATGGGAACTTATTAACACATAGGATTCTATGAATCATTTAAGAGACATAGAAGAGTGTAAGGATTGTGTTCCTTAAATGTCTAATTTAAAAATGTCTAAGGAATTTAGTTCTGGGCTTGATTGTGGTCCTCTGAGACTGTCAGGAGACCTTCAGACTTTATTCCTGCACTAGCCAACTACTGTTTTCCAGTCTTCCTTCTGTGAGTGATTTCTATGACATAGAATACATCTGGTGGTGTCTAAGTATTCATTTTTCTTTCCTTGAGTAAGGAAGTTGTGTTCCAGCAGCTGCCTGTCATCTTCCCTGGTGGCAAATGATTCAGAAAAAGTCTAGGGCCACTGTGCATTCTGTGGGTTTTGCAGTGGGAAGACCAGGCAGGCACAGAGTTAAGCCCATGGCTATTCTGTTACCCGAACATTCCCAGGGTGGCAGGGTCGTAATCCCTTTGCAGATGCCTTACAGGGTCTGGCCATTGTCCGAGTGGCTCTCATAGGAGAAAACACAGCCATGCAGAAATGGCACAAACATTGTGGACTTGCCTGCCTAGGCCTGTGCATTTTTCCTTTTTAACCTCTGTGAACCCATGTCCTCCTCCCCTAGCCAGAGCTTGCGACACGGTCACTCTCCACACCTTCAACTCATTAAAAATGAAAAATAAAACAACAACAATAAACTAGAACCAAATTCTAAAGTTCCTACTGATAAGGGGTTCTGATTTACCTTGGGATCTTTCGAGTTTGTTGTTGTTGGCAAAGACCTTATTTCGTTCTCAAGTCTTTCAGGCACATTGTGGCCTTTCAAAAACCTTTAAGTCCTGTAATACTATATTTTGTGAAGAAGGGGAAAAAATGAGATTTCCCCCCCCCTTCCTTGCTTTTGTTAACCCATTCTTGCTTTAGACTCCCAACAAAAAGGGTTTTTGTTAACTGGAGCTTAAAATCAGCCAGCTTGCAAAGTATTCTCCCTTTTATACAAGGAGGATTAACTAGGCATGTTATGCAGTTCTCTTGTATGAGCCATTCACGTGTCCTGTCATAAGGTGTATAATTACTGCACTTCACCATCAGCAATCATTCTTAAGTTAAACCTGTTCTAAACCTCTCATTAATATAAATCACACTGGGAAGGTAGAGTACACCTTAAAAAAAAAAAAAACACACGAAAGTGTTAGGGAGTTAATCTTTTCTTTTCATAATAGACCCAGAATAAATAATTTTTACTTAGCTCTTTTCTCTCTCTGCAATCAAAATAGTTTGCAATAAAAGATCGGGTATCAGGATTGCATTAATGGAGTGTTTTATTCAGACAAGATTGGCCTTCCTGCTTGGTCCAGCCTCGTTTTCTCTCTGTCACCCTTGAACAGTGAAGTGTGTAATCCTCCATTCTTTTAAAGTTAGCCCCCTGACAAAATGTCCTCTGTCTCTCTCTGTCTCCCCCTACTCCCACCCCAATGCACACCTTCTCTCTCACACACTCTCTCACACACACACACACACACACACTCATACACATAGATTCAGGAGCAAAATGTTTTTATTTTTAAGTCTTTCAATAAACTATGCTTAGCTAGCTAGCCCTTTAAACTTATAAACAATGTCTCAAATAATGATTTTTCTTTCATGGAAGAACTACAGTCAGAGGACTAAAATATCCAGGGTATATTTACCCATTAGTGGTGAGGGAGGGAGAGGAATAGAAGAGGGAGAGAAGGAGAGAGGGTGGGGGGGGGGAGAGAAACATTGATGTGAGAGAGACACATCAATTGTTTGCCTCCCTCATGTGCTCCCATCAGGGCCAGGGGTCTAGTCTAACCTGCAATCCAGTACATGTCTGCGTGTCCTTGACCAGAACAGAACCTGCAACCCTTCAGTGCATGATCTGATGGTCTAAACATTGAGTAACACCAGTCAGGACCACATCACTGTCTATGGTGTGTTAGGAAAGAGTCTAGGTCATTGGGATTTAGATTTGATTTTGACAGATGGCATTTCTGCTCTCACAGGACTTATATTCTGGGGTTGGCCTTCAATAGAGATGTTTTGACATTCTCTTCCATATTTGCTCACTTTTTGTTGCATTTCCATATCACTCTGAAATCCGTAGCATTTCTTCAGTCCGCTCAACTATTTTTTAATGCTTATGAGGAAACACTCATCAAGCTTGGACAAGTTCCTTCTTCTCTGATGAAGTCTAGGCTCTGTAGGACATGATCAGACTTCCTCTTTCTTTCAAGTGTCCATCCCAGAAGGTGCCCAGTAGGTAACCAGGGAATGGCTTTGTTCCTATCCCCAAACGTCTTTCAGTTATACACTGCCTGAATTCTTTTATATCACTCTGTTACACTGTCTTAAATATTACTCTAGTTAGAAATTCATTGGGATCAACAGAATTTTCCTTTAAAAAAAAGTCAATTTACTGAAAGTGATTGTTTTAAATTCATGTAATCTGTTTTTCTTTTAGCATCACAAATATGAGGAATGGCAATAGGGATTGGGTTGAGAAGTGACATTTCTTGGACTTGGAACAGGAACCCTTGTGAGGGTCTTGCACAGGGTGTTGGAGCTTGGAAAATGGGTTTAGGGAGTTGGGAGAGGAGGGCCAATCGGAAGAGAAGAGGATTTTCAAGCTAAGCCTGGATTATTTCAGGAATTTATATTGAGAAAGCTAAGAACCCCATTTTCTTTCTAGTCCCTTGTGAAAGAAGGAAGGGAACTAAAATTAGTGAAGAATCTTTTATGTGCCAGGAACTTTACATTCATTATTTCGTTTAAGGCATTATGTTATTTCTAGTTTACATTTCAGTTTAATTCCAGAATTAGAACATGTGAAGCTGACACACAGTGGCCTCTTGGTGCACAGTTAATGTCATTTGAATGAATGAATGTACTGTATACATACTTGATCTTCATTTTGGCATAATTCTGTAAGCCAGCTCCCCTAGCCTCAGAATTCAAACCAGTAGTACTGGTATGAAAGTAGAGTTGCATTCAGGGTTGAATTGTGCTTTGTGAGCTGGCATGAAAAGCTAATCAGCCTGTGTGATACTGTTTCAGAAGAAGAATTCAAGTGTGAGTTCCAGACCATTGACTCCTGGTGGAGTTCTATGCCTTGGTAGAGTAGGGATTACCTGTTTGTGAATGCTAAAATCATATGAAGTTAAATCTATTTTACTGTGATAGGGCACTTCCTTTCTAATACTGTCTCTTCCTGTTTTTTTTTCTTTCCCCATAAACTTCCTTCAAACTATTTTGTAAGTAGGTAGTACACCCAATGATGATAGTGATAAAAGTTACTACCTAACAAGATTTTAAAAAGTAAGAGGGAAAAAATAATTTCTAAGATGCCCAAAACATAACACTGTTTAATATGTCTCTATTTCATATTGACTTACCAGGAACATGACATTAAACTGGTTTTGGTTTGGTTCAAGTACATGAGAAACCACATTAGTGATGAATTCCAGTAAGATTAAAATATAGTCACAGAGAGAGACCCTGGATGGACTGAGAGCCACACGATAGCATCCTTCCTCCTATAATGGTAAAGCCTGGACAGAAATGTTTACTAGGATATTTGAAAAAACAAGCTTACACTAACTTACAAGTTATTTAACTTTTTTTTATAATTACTGTATCTCCAATAAGTTCATTGAAAAATGAAATGTTTACTATTTTGATCTCTAAAGTTGAGTGTGTAGTGGCAATAAGTGGGATTTTGAACATGGGTTCAAGTAGACATTATTTGGTTAACGTGTGGGAAGTAGTATTAAGAAATATAAGGTTCATTCAAGAGTCTGATGTCTTATGATGTGTATGATTCTCTTTCTATATAATTATTTTTATAGTCAGTTTGAACACAACATATTTATTTATGTCTACTGTTATGTCTACTATACATAGAGGGTGTCCCTAATATACACACACACTTTGCATAATTATCATAGTATTTATTATCAATTTAGTATCATAATTATCAATAGTATTTATTAAAATACATTTAATTTTCAAAATTGAGCTATCAACTGTTAAAATGTATATACAAATGTATTTAAAGAGGTATGTATGAAATACAAAGTTGGGTGAGAAATCTGATTAATGGAAGAGTAAATGAATTATTGGAAATCAGTTCAAACGAAAAGTTAAATCTTTAAAAAGTGCGTTAATGTGATTATAAAAACGTTCTGTAAAATTAAATTAATGGTTATAGATTACTTCAAAATACTGAGAGGCACTGTGGGCCAGTGGTTGGAGTGCAGGTTCCGGACACCGAGGAGCATCCTCTTTGTAGCTCACTGTTAACTCGGACCAGTGCAGCCTCTGAAGGCCTCTCTTTCCTTGTCTGTAAGATGGCGCTAAGTGTCCATGTTGACGGGTTGTATTGAGAATTAATGCCACCTTTTATGAAGCTTCTTGTAAAATGTTTGCTTATTATTGACATCTACAAATGGTGGCTATTTCCATCGACAATTATATAGCACTCGAGAAAATAGATATTTAAAAAATTATTAACTGTCACAATTGTTACAAGTAAGTCACAATATGCTGTTACTAGTTTTCATGACAGCATTCATTTTATTTAGGTTCAGGGAAAATATTAAGTTCAAAGTCCCCAGCAGCCTTGTTCTTCCCCCGCCTCACACATTATAATACATTTCAGATCTAAAGGGAGACATTCAAGAACAATGTTTTCTAATTCTTCATCGAGTTTTAAAAATTTCATCAATTCTTTGTTCGCTCTACAGTCATTTCTGAGCACCTCCTAATATTTTATGCTATATACTAACCTTGAGGAATAAAAAGCATTGGCTTTATCTACAAGGATATCACAGTCTGAAATAAATGAGCTGGTGAGCTGGTAATCCATTTAGATGGTGGTTAAGTGGCTGAAACCTTTGAACTGATAAATAAGCTTTTAAAACTCTAGTCATTCTCTGGGCATGTTTAGAAAAAATTTTACTGAAACACACACACATGCACGTGTGTGCGCCCATTTGAGTTTATGATAAATTGGGAAACCATTAGAAATCTGAACAAAAAAGTAATTTTTACCTTTTAGTCCATGATGGAGACAATTATCTGCATAACTCATTCATTTCTAAGGTTTCTTTGACTGTATTAGTCTAATGTATATTTAAAAATGTGGTTAGTCATTGCCTGGAATAATTCAAAAGTATATGCTTATATTAATAAAGATCATGTTATGTTTTATTTTCCTTAAGAGACATAGGCTTACCTACTATATTAATTTCTTTTCTCGATGGTGGTTTTCCTGAATATGTTTTGACCAAAAATGTTCAACAGTTTATTAGCTTATTAAAAATGTGATGATTTATTTCTCAATGAATTAATATTTTAAACTTTTTTTACAAAGCCAAATTGTCACCATTAAATAATTTTAGAAAGAAAAATAGATTCTCTAAAATCTGTAGTACATACCACTTTAATGAATAATTTAAAAAGTCTATATTGAACAATGACAGGCAATTCAGATTATAATTGAATCTTCTGAACTAGTGTTAAAAAATTTACCCAGTATTGTAAGTCAATTTTTTTGAAATTGGATCACTTATAATGAAATCACATATTTCATCAGAATAACTAAATGTCATGTATGATTACTGTAAAAGAAAAAAATGTTAGGAAAAATATATTGGCCTGGACCTTTAAATATTTTGTTCTGTATTTCTGAACACTTTCTTTCTTTTTTTCTTTCTTTTTTTTTCATGAAGAAGTCCAGCAAATTTGAGAGTGAATCCTGATACTTTGATAAAGTCAGATCTGCCTCCAAGCATAATGCCTACTTATTAAGCTGGAAAACTTATTATTGCTCTTTTTTTCATATCAGACTTTAGTATCATAAGGAATGATGGTCTTGTCTTTTCATGTTGTTTTCATAAAATAAAATTTTCTTATAAATCTAGAGCCATTAAATCATAAAAACCCCAGACACAATTCATCATTTTGTTCCATCCCAAGTTCAATTACTGCTTTCAAATGCGTCATGTAAAATGCTCTGTTCTTGAGGAAGAATATAATATTAGGATGAACCAAGTACCAAATAATCACTGGCCGCTTAAGAACAGCATTTATATTTATTAATTTCTCATAGCATTCTTTAGGTTTGGATCCTTGAATATCTGAAGCAAAGACATTTCCAAAAACAAAGCTACCGGACATACTTTAAAAAATGCTTTCAAAGGAAACAATTGTAAAATTGAAAAACCACTTAACATCCTTGAATGGAAGAAACTATATACCTACATTAGTGGTAAAGAAAATATGATAATGGAAAATATATAATTCCAGAAGAGATCAGGACAGGACAGTTCATTAAATTGGGATCAGATGTATCTTGGTTTTGTTTAGGACACTTTCAATTTCATTTAGTCTCTTTGGTTCTCAGCCATTTATTTTTAGTGCTTAGATCATAGTTCTCCCTGATAAGGGACAGAGAGTCTCCACACTGAGCTATGGAGAGACTAGAAAGTAACTGTCTGTCTGTGATAGCAGTGACCAGACGGCTCAGCAAATGCTGGCATGCTTGCTTTATTATGGTTTTGTTTTGTTTGTTTGTTTTTTGCTTTTTGGTGTGTGCTGGTTTTTTTTTTTTTTTTTTTTTTGTATCCCAAGACTACTTTTTCACTTTTTGCGTGTTTGAACCTAGCTTTGGGTAGGCCAGAGATATCTTAAAAACTGTTACTTGTTCAGGGAAATACAAACAGGGCTAAGATTGGAAGGAGTAATTCAGGAGGAACTTTTGTTTTTGTTTTATTTTATTATGAATTTATTTGTTTGAATATAGGGTTTTAGATGATTGGGGGTGGGGTGTAGGTAAAAGCCTACTTGCTTTAGGGGCAAAATCCTTGAAGATACACACAGAACATCCATTGGTGGCTTCTTGGCCAAACAGAGTGTGGTCGAGGGGCTGATAGGATGCAGGGTGGTGGGAAGGGGCCACAGACAGAGCCTGTGAGTTAGTCTTTGTCAGTCAGAGGCACTTCTGTGTCCTTATTAGATGTCAATGTAGAGGAATGTAACGGGAGCTGAGAGGAAGATTTTTCTATTTGGCATTTCCTTGAAATTAGGTTGGCCTTAAACATATCTTCCCTTTTTTCCTTCCTCTCTTTTAAACATTGAGGGAAAACATGATTTTCAAAATTTTACTTCGGATTTCTCTTTCCTTTTGAATTACACAGTGGGGAAAGAACTAGAAGGATAAAAGAGGCTGGTGCAATTTTAAATAGTTAACGGCTACCACATCTTCAAAGATAAATGCCCTAAAATAAAACAGTCTAGAATGCTAATTTTTAAGTGTTCACATATAAATGTTTTAAATGGGAGGTGTGGGTGGGAATTGGACAGGCTAAAATTGTGGCTAACAGATTGCAGTTCAGAAAAACAAGGAGACATAGGAGTTCACTAACATCCCAGGTTTGAACTGGAATCTTCTGTAGTCACTATGGTTAGAGTATGTCAGCTCCCTGTGCCCGAGTGGAACCTGGCTTCTGTCCTGAGAAGAATTTTGTCATCAAGTCCCTGCCCTATGAACTTGGCACATTACCTAACCGCTTTGAGGTCCTTTCTGGCTGTGTCACTCACTAGATCGAGCTGAGGGTGACATTCCAAGGGAGCTGCAGAAAGGAGGAAAGAACTGACATTGATTCCAAAGAGTAGGCTGAGTTCCAGGAGAGAAGTGGCACTTGATGTAGTCCGAATGGATGGAGGGTTTCTAAACTGAGTGGACAAGGAGGACAGACTCTTCTTGGGGAGTAGCATGGGCAAAGGCACTGTGGCCCAGCTCCCTGAGGCTTGAGGTTCATGCTTAGTGTGCTAAGTCGGGAATTTGGGAAACGGCCCTTAAGGACCCTGCACGCCATATGGAGTAACTTTATTCTGTAGGCGTCTATGTTTCTTAGGCTGTGTGACAGATTACCACACGGAAAGCGACAGAAAGCAACACCTTCATTAGCGTGCAGTTCTGTTGGTCAGGGGTCCAGCGCAGACTGGCTGTAGCATCTGTGCTATTTATTACAAGATGGAAATCAACGTGGTTGCTGGGATGAGTTCTCTTCTGGAGGCTCTGGGGGGGAAAAATCTGTTTTCAGACAGATTGATCTCTTTTACATACAGGCATTTTAGTTCTAAATTTTGATTTCATTTTTATTATTTAATCTGAAAGTAAATTCGAGGACTGCTGGGCCTTTTTAACACCTTCATTTTATCAATGAGAAAGCCGTGGCTTAGAGAGGGGAAATGAGGAAACTTGCTAGAATTCCTTACTATTGCTAAGCACACAGTCTAGTCTGAGAAGAACAACTCACTGATAAAGAATGAGGAGAGGGCATAAGAAAGGGCAGCTCATGAAATTATCATGGATTCCCAAGGAGGCTGGAATCAACTTAGCTTGGGGGTTTATCAGGAAAACTTCAGCAGAGAAAGTGGATCTTAGCCTGGCTGTTAAAGGAAATATTGGAGAGAAAATGAAAATTGCCTAAGTAATGGTCTGTAGACAGCTCTACAGAGTTGGGAGCAGTTAAGAGAAGTGTAAGGGGCCGTGGGGAATTGTGCCTATGAGATTTGGGATCTTACATATTTGAGCTGTGTGATGTTGGGGAAGTTATTTTGTCTCATTGAGCCTCAGTTTTCCCTACTGTAAAATGGGGCTAATAATTATGCACATATAAATACATAATTACAGGTCAAAAACGAGTTGAATATCTGAACTCTCTTATGTTTCAACCTAATCTTTTCATATCTTACAGGGTTGTTGTGAGGCCCACGGGAGATAATGCATGTTTAGGACAGAACCTAGCACATAATCAGTACTGAATGTACATCAACTACTTGTAGTATTGTTCTAGGAATAGGAGGCTTCCAACTCTGCATTTTAGGTAGAGGGGTTAACCTTGCAAGCCAGGAGAAATCTTTCACTTTGACATATAGAATAGTAGTCACCTTACAAGGGAGAAGATTACAGGTTACAAGTGAAATGTGAGAAAATCAACCAGAACTAGAGTCAGGAGGGCAGAAAGACTCGTGATGTGATTTGGCTTGACCAGGAGATAATAAAGTTTGATAAGTAGTTTCAGATTGCATTCCTTGAGGAGCTTGCAGACTTGGGAGGAGAGTGGAGCACGGGAAGACCAGATAACACTTAGTTCAGAGCAGAGAACTCTCCCAGGGAAGGGAAGAGAGGGACAGGAAGGAAGACAGGGGTGAAATGTGAAGTCAGGGCTGAGGAAGAGAGTGTCAGGTCTCACTGGATGAAGAGCAAACGCTCTGGGGGTGGAAACGCACTAGTGATGAGAAGGGCAAGAAGTGAGGAAGTTATGCTTTAATGAAGGGGTTTTCCGGAAGGGAAATGAGGGCTCCTTAGGGAAGAGCAAAGAGCTGGGCAAGGGGCAAGAGGAAGAGGAAGTGGGGAGGGGTGACATTTGTTAGTGTTGAGGATGTGGGTGTGATGGGTACACAGATGTGAGAGCCGTTGGCTGTGACCCACTGGGTAAGGACACTGTGGGTCAGAACCTGCAATCCAGAGGGACCATGGGAGAAGGCGGGAGCTCTCGGCCAGGGTTCCTGATTTCCCCAGAGTTCTAGTCTAATAGAAATGAGGACCCCTTGGTGCAGAACAACCCCTTCTCTCCTCCGTCAATGTTCATGTTTGCTATTGGGAGAATGCCCCCATCTTTCTCTTCTATACTCTACTCGGAGAGAATCAAAGCATCTCTCTCTGAGCCTGTGACCCACAACAAGGGCTTTAAGACAGCTTCCGAGAGTGCGTTTGCCTTGTTTATGGTGCATGTACTAATTAGAAAGAGCTGTGTTCTCTCTCTTTGTGGCCTAAGACTTTGCGATGGATCTACACTGTCATTATTACCAGTAATAATGAGATAAAACTTCAGAGTAGGCGTCTGGTAATCCTTGGTGGAGAAAGTTCAGGGGATCTTGTTCCCCAACTTTGCCTTCTTTCCACCTGGACAGGAGGCGGATGAGCCCATCAGACCACAGGCTGTTGGGAAGAAATTCCTTGGCTCAATGTGAAGAAGGCACGGTATGCTGAGATTACTGTTTACAGGGGCCGGGCCGGCTGCTTTGATGCTCTCCCGAGCCTGGAGATGGAGAGAGAAGTGGCTTTGGTGAGCATCCAGCCTCTTATAGGGAAGTTATTCTAGTTTCCAGGCATGGAATCTTTTCTTCAGAGTCATAGGGTACATTCTGATGTAATGAATCAAGATTTTGGCTTCCATGAGAAGGCTTGATATGTTGCTTTATCCACTGTCACTTTAATTCCACTGTATAAAGAAGAATATGCCATCTTCTTATCATCTGAAGAACTCTGAATTTCTTAAATCGCATAAAATTGAGTGTTATTTACTCAAGCTTCCTTTCTGAATTCTGCCCTGGAGTGTTTGTAGGCAGTTACATTTATCTCTGTAACATTACTCACCATTTGGTTAAAAGAAAACAAACCCCACAAAAAAAATACCTCCTCCGCAAACACATAGAAAATGGGAATAACATGTGAATGAACAAAATCCTGGCTTGATTCAGTTCTCTTGCAACAAATGTAGAGTTGTTTGTAATTTTGAGTAAATGAGTCTGCAAACCAAAATAGTTAGTAGGTTTAATTTTAGGTTTACAGTTTTGACATTGTAACCCTAAATTACATCTTATTTGGAAAAAAAAAAAAAACTCTTCAATTTGGGTGGTTTTTAACCTAGTGCCACAAAATGTCTCTATATTAAAATTTCTCTGAAGACAATACAACTTTATCTGTCTATTTATCTAAATTAATATATAAGTATTAAATAATCTTAAATTTGCTCTTCTTACTGAAAATGTTGGTAGTCTTAAATACACCAAATTAAACACACACACACACACACACACACACAAAAACAACAACAACAACAACAACAAAACAAAAACAAAACAAAACAAAACAAAACAAAACAAAAAAAACCCCAAACAAACCCTTTAAATATAGCAGGGAGGGAGCAGTCAGAGGATGTATCAAACTCCATAGAACATAACATTCTAAGGGAGACAAAGGGCTAAAGCAATAAAATTGGGTTATCTATATGAGTTCCAGTAGCCACTCTTTAATGAAGAACTAGCACTTAAAATTGGTTCTGTAGTTGGAGAATGAGGCAATTATTTACTGGTATTCTGTTAAAGCTAGTGGGACCGAAAGAGAGGGCAGGAAATGTTTCCTTAAAAATCATGATGTGGTGCCTCCAAGAGCAATATAAACAAATAGGTGCTTAATAAATGTCTTTGTTGATGGTGGTGTTCTGAAGGAAGATGGATAAATAACTAAAAATACCTGGATTTACAAGCTAAAGGCTAATAGAAATCTAGGTATCAGCTGTGATCAAGGGCAACGCCCTTAAATAAATACATTTCTCCTTGGAGGTCATGGGAAAAGAGATAGTGCATTACAGATGCCAAACCCTAGACCAACTCTGGGCAGTATGAATAGCCTCTTTTGGCCCTTGGCAAATTCCCTATAAACTAAGTACCAAAATCAAATGTGAAAAATGAAGGGAACTCTGTATACTGGTTGGGTGACCTCAGGAGTCACTGGCCTCTCAGGAGGCCGGCAGTCCAGCTACAGTTCTACAATAGCACATTCCTGCTGGCCCAAGCCCTTCCAAGTCTCACTTTTTAATGCATGAAAACTTTTTTCAAGTGCCTTATTAAAGCTATGTTAGCTGGGACTGAATGCCAGTGGGTGGAATCTGGGTTTTATCAGGTGCTGCTTGAGGAACAACACTTATGCTAGTTCCAGAAAGCACTGAAAGCAGAAACAGGGGTTGGGGTGGTTATTTGGAGACAGACTCTTGAAAGTTTCATGGAAACAAAACAATTTTAAACTTAAAAAAAACTATCAGTTTTATTTTCTTTTTGGTGTCATTATGGTGATAGTGTTTGTGCCTATTTCCTGGACTACTGGCCTGTTCCTTCAGCATCCTCCCTTTGGGAAAATGTATGCCTTCCAAATGTTGCCTGTGGCTCACACCTCATTATTCTGATTCCCTTGTTAGACTCTGCACTCCTTGCCTTCTTCTTAAAAATGCCTTTGGATCCACAGAGTCATATAGGAACTCTCAGCAAACAGCAGAAACTGAAGTCTACTCCAGAAAGTCTCATTTCCTGGCCAAGGGTCAGGACCCAAAGGCTTACATTTTTGTGTCCTGTCACTGCCATAGATATTTTATTTCTTACCCTAATTTTTTCTTCACTCAGATCACCTCTCCTATTTGTTCTGTCTCAGTGATATGTGTGTTTTTGTACATGTTCTCAAATTATTTGGGAAATAAAGCAGAGTATAAACAAAGAGATAAATAAATATTGGTTTGGCGGTGTCCTATCTTAAATGAGACAATTAGCAGTAAGACCATTCAGAGCAGGGTTTGATGAGTTTCCACAATAGTATACAGATAGAGTTTGCTTAGTTTTTAGCTTTGGTCTGCCTTCCCAGCATTATTAAATAATTAGAGAATTTATATCTTATCTTTTGGTTGCTCATGCCCACTTTAGAAATGATTTGCAAGACAATCTAATTTAGATGCTATCTGCTTTAAGTAGGAATTAGTGTAGGTTGGATATAATATAAGTAAAATATGTAATCTGGGGAAATGTTATTGCCTGGAAGGTTTGAAAATTAATACTTTTCTTCCTTTGAGCATTGTAAGGTGCTTGATCAAAATGGTCAACTTAATAGAAGAAATATGACTTTTGGGCATAACATGCAGATGCATTCAAACATTAAATCATTTCACATATCTTCCACTTTATTAAGTTCTGCCCAATAGCACTTTCCAAACATTATTCATAATTTACTTACACTATGACAGCGGCATTTGAGTGGACAGATGTGGATAGCTGTTCTAGTTTTCAATGTAAAGCACCACGTCTTATAGAGAGGCCAGGGAATTCTTTGTGAAATAAATGACTTTTAGTTGTGAGTATATCTGATGCAGGGTTTATTGGAAAAGTATATGTATTGTTCTTTCCTTAGCGTGACTCTGAAAGCAATTTTGGCAAATCCAGTGTGGTCCTTAGTGTCACATGAGGATGAAGCCCTGGCCTGGGCATGGTGACCAGGGTGAGGTGAGGTCTTTGGAGTATGCAGTATCTTTTTTCTAAGGTCCACTGTGTGTGTGTGTGTGTGTGTGTGTGTGTGTGTGTGTGTGTGTGAGAGTGACAGGGGTGTGCATGCACCCCCCCCCCCCCCAGGCTTCATCCTTACTAATAGATACAGATGAACCTTGGAGGTGGTACTCATGTGAATCCCGCCTCTGGCCTTACTCAGACCTTAACTTCTTTCGTTTCTGTCCCATCTTCACAGGGTGTGTATGGGGTGAGCAAAATGATTAATAAACTAATATATGCTACCATGTTAGTACAGATCTTCTCCAGCTTGCTCGTCAATTTTTATGCTTTTGCAAATGGTTATTAATTTCAAATGATTTTAAGTATTTTATTTTTCATTTAAATGTATTTTAGGAAAATGTAAAAATAATAAACGTTGACCAGTGGCAATTAGTTCCTCAGCAAGTCATTACCACCCTCTCTTTTCTGAACAAGACAAAATCTGTGTGACTTCTTAAATAGAACATGATTTTTGACAACATTTGAATTTTACTGGGTCTGATGGGATTGAATATGTACCAGCTTTACTGTCATTATTAAAAATGATGCTGACACCTGCTCAACATGAACAAGGTGCTGTGCTGGAAGTGAACAATGAAGTGTCTCAGTGAATTCTCACTACAGTCCTGCTTGGAAAAGGTATCTGTGTGCCTTCTGCAGATTGATGAAAGGAATGCTGGGATGTCGGGCCATGTGTCCAAGTTACAAAGCAAATGAGAGGAAAAGAAGATTGACAATGCTCTATTGAGTTTTGCTGTGATAACAGGAGGAATAATTGCTTTTTATAATAATGTTGGGGGATTGCAAAAATGCCTCACATAGAAAGTTAGATGCCTTCTCAGTACCCCATTCAGAGGAACCAACACATACATGCTGCATCTTCATCTCACTTGTGCCTCCAGGACGGGCTACATCGTATGTGTGGTGTCTTGGGGAAGCATTAAGAATTTCAGGATAGGGCAGCGGAGCTTTAAGCCAAGTGGCTGCACAGCTCCGTGCCGGTGAAGCCAGCCCAGTGCGCCTCGAGATCCTTGAGCATGCAGGGGCCAGTGAGGAGTGGAGCACGCTGTGTGGGGAAAAGGGGAAGGTGGTGCCTTATGCAGGGATGTGTTCACCTGAGTGCACTTTCCCTTTTTGGGTTTTCCTGGTCTTTGCCACTTCTTTTTTTTTTTTTAATTTTCTTTTATTCTTTTATTTTATTTTGGCTTTTTTTTTTATTGATTAAGGTATTACATATGTGTCTTTATCTTCCCATTCACCCCCCCGCCCCACACACACACATTTTGCTGTTCATGCCCTCACCCCCCTGGTGTCTGTGTGCTTTGGTTAGGCTTACATGCATGCATGCATACAAGTCCTTTTGGTTGATCTCTTCCCCCTTCCCCCCACCCTCTCCTGCCTTCCATCTGAGTTTCAAAGGTCTGATCAATGCTCCTCTGTCTCTGGATCTGTTTCTATTCCTCAGTTTATGTTGTTCATTATATTCCACAAATGAGTGAGATCATGTGATATTTATCTTTCTCTGACTGGCTTATTTTGCTTAGCATAATGCTCTCCAGATCCATCCATGCTATTGCAAATGGTAAGAATTCCTTCTTTTTTTATAGCAGTGTAGTATTCCATTGTGTAGATGTACATAGTTTTTTAACCCACTCATCAGCTGATGGACACTTAGTCTGTTTCCAAATTTTAGCTGTTGTAAATTGTACTGCTATAAACATAGAGATGCATATATTCTTTCTGATTGGTGTTTCTGATTTCTTGGGATATATTTCTAGAAGTGGGATCACTGGGTAAAATGGGAGCTCCATTTTCAGTTTTTTGAGATAACTCCATACTATTCTTCACAGTGGCTGCACCAGTCTGCATTCCCACCAGTAGTGGCCTAGGGTTCCTTTTTCTCCTCATCCTCGCCAGCACTTGTCATTTGTTGATGATAGCCATTCTGACAGGTGTGAGATGATATCTCATTGTTGTTTTGATTTTTGCATCTCTCAGATGATTAGTGTCTTTGAGCATCTTCTTATATGTCTCTCGAGGTTCCTTATGTCCTCTTTCAAAAAGTATCTATTTAGGTCTATTGCCCAATTTTTGATTAGATTATTCATCTTGCTTTTGTTAAGTTGCATGAGTTCCCTGTAAATGTTGGAGATTATTCGCAAAGAAGGGTGATCAATTATGGGCTAGAATATGGCTTGGCTGGCAGCGGGGGTTGGGGGGGTGGGGGTGGGGAGGGAATGGGAGAGGGATCGGGGGATGGTAGTGATGTGGGAAGTGATGCAGAAGCATGGGGGATAGATGGCTGTGCTGGAAACAGCTGCCATGTGGCTGGAGTACTGATGCAGACAGGGTGGCATCATGTCATTCAAGTCAAGGGTGTGAGATGAGGAAACTGTGCTCTGAATGCTGCAGGATGGGAGGGACGCACTGCAGAGACTTACGGTGTGGAGGACAGAGACCAGTAAGTGCGATTCCAGGACCTTAGTGTCAGAATAGAGGAAGCCACAGGTTCTTACCAGAAGCAGCCAAGGGGCAGGGTACTCAACTTAGTGGCCTGGGGCTTCAGGAAAGGCTTCCTGGAGGAGGCAGTCCCAAGAGGGATCCTGAGGGGCGACCTGCATGACCTGACCGGGGCTGTTAACCAGGGAGTACTTTGGACTTGATGCTCAGGGCTAGGGAGGAAACACTGAAGGCTTCAGGAAGGCAGCACGATCAGGTTCACATTTTCTGAATTGTTTTCCATGTTGTTGTTAGTGTGAAGCAACAGTTCTCAAAGTGTGATCCTTGGATCAGCAGCAACAGCATCACCCGTGGGCTTCTCACAATGCAGATTCACGGGCCCTGCTCTGACCTGTTAGATCAGATCTCCAAAGAAGGGCCAGAAACTGGGTGAGAACAAGCTCTCTGGTGATTTCTTAAATCACATGAAAGCTTAAGAACCATTGCTGTGGAGTGAAAGGACTTCGAAATGCTTGTTATAAATCCCTTGTTTGTCATGACTGACCTGAGGACCCAGGTGAATAAGTTAGTTATCAAACATTAACTTAGTGGTGGGTGATAGTTAAGACACAAGCCTCCTGACTATGGCCCTTCCTTCTGCCATCCACACTTCCCAGGCAGGGAGATTATCACAGCATTTTTAAAAGGGAGATATGATTATATTACCTTTCAAAACGGTGCCTACGAAAGTACAAATGGAAAGAGGAAAATAATGTGGTGTAAGAAAAGACTGACATATAATTTTTTTGTATCATATTTCAGGTGTGATGCATATCTTGTTTGTGTATCTCTTAGGCTAGAATGGGGAAGAAGGAAGTGACTTATCTAAACTTAAGCTAATTATTCTCTAAGCAGTGAATTTACTACCTCCTTGACCTTGGGTGAAACGTTTAATCTCTTTGAGCCTCAATTTCCTTATCTATAAAATGGGGATAAAAAATACTTGCCCGACAAGGTTGTTAGGATAAGGTAGCTTAAGTGAAAGTGTTTTATAAGTTGTAAAGCATTATAAAAGTGAATTATATTATTCTTATCATATAACTTAATCATAGATCCATTCATGTAGCACACATCTATAAAACATGCATGTGGGCAATATTGTAAAGTGTAGAGTGTTTAGAAATGTGTTTTTGTTCAGAAGAATTATGAAACTTCTGAAATAGTTTTCCAAATTATCTATGTTATTTACTCAGTAGGAAGCCCATTCAGACTTAATATGGAATACTTTGATTTGAAATTCCTGATCCTATATTTTGGATTGAATAGTACCTTACAGAGTTAGTTCTCTTCTAATTTTTTTTTTACTACTTATTTTAGTAGAGACACTCAATCAACACACAGGTACATTATGTTATTTTAATAGTTTAAATTTGTAATTTAAGTGAGAATTGCATTTAAGAATTAATTGAGCATATAATTATTTATATAACCTTCCAGAATAGCAACAATAATGTATGAGTAATTTGTCAGTAAAATTAAGTCCACGAGTAGCTTATGTGACTCATCAGGCCTTAAAGTGAATTGGTATAGTTTGGCTTTTATCAATTAAAAATAAGTATATTGATTACTAATATGAGTCTTTTGGTTTACTCATTTAAGTAGGTCATAAGAGTTTTTCAGAGCCATAGGCTAGTCTCTAAGGATTTTATTAACATGTGGCTCTCTGGTGTGAAAAATGGATAATTTTAAAGGAATTCCCACCTACCTCTAGAGGTGGCATTTATTCTTTAATAAATGGTACCTTATTTACATAACACTAAGGAAGTAGTCCATTTAATAACAGATAAAGTGCAGTTACCAATAACCCTCAGTGGTACATTCCTTTGATGTGGCTATTTTGGTTAATTGAGAGGTAATTCTTCAAATCTTTTAATCCTTTAAATGTCCATTATTGATGCTGAAGCTATTTCTGAAGTATACACTTCCTTTCCTTTAGGTATACTATCCTTGTCACAACTTAATCATCCTTAATAGCATGGCTATCCTATGGTTGAACTCTGAATTCATTGTTGGATGCAGGAGAGGGCTAACCTGGAGGGTGCCTCACACTGAGGAGAAATGGGAGGTGGAAATCCATTAGGACAACTGTACACGGTAGTTTGCTATCTCTGTGATAAGAGAACAAACCTCTGGCCTCCTCTCTTATCATCTACTCCCTCTACCTTGCTTTCCTCCTGCTTCTGGACTCTGTCTTTGAAACTCAAATTGCAGTTTGTTGCTTCCTTGCCTTGAGTAACGACATTAGTACCTTTCTAAAGGTAGACAAGGGGTGATCAAAGCTTCTCTCTGTTTGTACTACTTTTTATTGCATTGTCATTGAAAAGCCACTAAATTATTTTTCTTTGTCTTCATCACTGCACACTGAACGTATATATCTCCTGTATCCTCTCTTTTTCTGAACATTTCTTTGGTGGTTCATACTATTTCTCTAGGAAATAAAGTGCATTATTTTTTAAAGAAATCTCCCAGATACATTCATATTTGAATCCAGGTTGCTTTTTGAATGCATTTTTTTTTGTAATTTAATTTTTATTCCAGGTTGGGGAAAAAACAACAACAGTGCAGGTAATATTACTATTAACACTCACATCACACATTTTTAAATATAATATCATGAGGCATGAAGCTAAGACAGTCTTGTTTTTAAATGAAATGTTTACAACTTTATTTTTTGGGTCTTGTTAGTTTACAGTGATTCCTATAACATAGTAGAAATATATGCATATAATTAATACTTTAAACATTTCGGGCATAGTTGTTTATTATCTGGAATTTAGTCTTTCCAGAGAAAAAATAATCGTGATGCATAATTTCACCCTGTTAACTAGGCTTCACTTAGAAGTGAGTCACATAATAACTTACAGGAAAAGCCACAGTGTATAAGAGATACAGCTATTTTCGTACATATTAAAGTTGATTATGAATAAATGAAATTTGAAATGGGAAGTTTTTAAAAGACTCATTCAAGAACATTTATATTTGAAAGTTAAAAATATTCTTTCTGTTTTTTTCCTCGTAGAAAATTAAACAAAATTAAAATAATGAATGATATTTTCTATTATACTTACTGTAATTACCTCTTCTGCTTAAAATTTTGTTTTTTTGGCCTCATATGAAGTGACAGATCATTACAGCCAATTTGTGGTTTTAACAATCAGAAGCAACTGACTAATGATGCTATTCATATTTGGTTGCGGATTAAAGGGGGCTGTGGTGTGTGTGTGTGTGTGTGTGTGTGTGTGTGTGTGTGCGCGCACGCGCGCACGCCTGCTTACATTTCAGTGTATTTTCTTCATAACCGAATTGCCAAAAATGACTTGAAAAGCTATTCTGAATTATTGATTTTCTCAAAATCAAGGGTTTTAATCTCTTTTTAAGTTCTCTTTTTAAACTTTAAAAAATGTCAATTTACTTTTTTTGGGAGGAAAAAAAACAACAACTCTGAAAATACAGAAACTTTTGTTCTCATATTGGAGCAAATGAGAGGGTAGCAACCTTTCCCACATGAGAAAATGGTTTAGATGCCCTCTGCATTTACTGTGTTAGTTGTATGACTTGGATGCCTCTCTATATATTTAGTTTCATTCAAGTTTTCCATTTTTCATTCTGAAAAGGAAGCAAAGTACTGAATTCTTTTTCCAAAGGAAAATATTTGCAGTGTCATGCAAAACGGGGACAGATGGCACTGCAAAGCTTTGGGGAGAAGTACTGCACTCCCATCCAAATTGTTAGGCAAAGTCAAAGACAAACACAAAGCTACCAATTGTTGCAGTTATTTATATGACTTAATTAAAAATGTTACAGGGTAGAATGCTGCCTCTTACATGAAATAAAAGACATTTTACCAATTTACAGTCCAGACCTCACTAAGCGGATGCCCAAGTAGCCAAGTTTTATGAGGAAAAAGAAGCAGCGGAGAAAAGCCGTCCTAGTCACTTAAAATGTATTCTACAATTTTGGGTTTCACAGCGGGCAGGCTTAACCAGATGCAGTGTGACAGCCTGTTAGCAAAATAAACAGATTCCCGAGTTGGAGTCCTATGCTCTTTCCCCTTCACTTTTAACTAGATTAGCTGTGCAGTGCAGCACTGTTCTCTGATTGAGCAGCAAAGCATCCATTACCAATACCATATCCAAAGTGACGTTTCCATACAGGCTGCCTGCTGTTTCATTCATAACCACAAAACAGACTGAAATGACTTTACTTCTTTTTACAACTTGCAAAGAGTTAATGGACTGTGCTGGCCCCCTGCCAAAACCTTTAAGAAACTTTATTAATGTGTTATGAGGCTGGGACACCATAGTGTGGGATTTTATTGGTTATTCATCTTAATGAATAAAAATATGTATGCACAATTAAAGCCATGTTCTGTAGCAATTGCCTTCGAATAAATGTTGAGACTTTGTCAGTACTCATCATTACATTTGCTCATCAATTTTGACCCCTTTCTTTCCAAAACCTGATGTTATCAGCAGTGCAATAACATGGACTTTGTTTAAAAAAAATACTAGCCTAGTATTTAAAATGAATAATTATTTGATGATGTAAAGGGCATTTTTTAGCAAGTGGTTAAGGAAATTGAATTAAAAAAAATCTCATTGTGAAAAAACAGTCATAATCTGCATCATTTGCTCATTTTTTTTATTAAGAAAACTGGTCCATCATATATTGATTCTTCATAAGATAGAGGCAACATAATTTTGTTATAGATCATATGGGAGTGGATAGGCAGCATTCAAATTATTTCCAGTCTATTCTGTTCTGAACTGCCAGTTACCAAACATTTCATTTTTATTTTCATATAGTTTTATTGTCTTGTGACCTCTGACTTTTTCTCCCCACCTTCCTAAGGGTGGGATGCTTTAAGGAGGGAATGAGAGCAGAAGTTGTTGAAACTAAATTAAAAAATAGACCGAGTGAATTGGTGGTTCTATATAAATTTAATGCTGTAGATATATGAGGAAAGATTAATATTTTTGCAACTTTTGAAATCTGTACTCTCCCTCCCCCCAAATAGAATACTATGCACTTTCAAAAGTATGTTGAATAATCTCCTTCAGTTTGTGAAAGATGAGGACATCTTTCAGGGCATTCTTTTGTAAAATGAATAGAAGTTTGAATTTTCATACTATGGACATTGGAGTAGGGAAATTTTATGCCACTTTATCAAAAATACTCATGAAAAAGGCATTTAAAAAACCCTCTGGTAAGTAAAAATACCAAGAGAGTGAGTTCATTGCACTTCCATAGCAGTAAAATCAAAATTTAAGCCATGTCTGTTTTTATGAACTTGACTAAGAGAACATTTGAATTCATATTGATGTTTCCAAGTCATAAAGTCGTCCACCGTTTTGCCTTTGATAGAAATGATAATAATTCCGTTTTCTTGAGTTAGCTAATTTAGAAATAAGTGTAACTTGTTTTTATCTTTGGCACTTTAACTTTGATATTGGAATGGAGTTAGTTGAAATGAAAATCTGAACAGGCACTGAACTTTAACACCTAGTGGTTTATTCTCTTATAGATGAGCCAGAACTTGCCTTGCGTTTTAAAAATGACCTACCTCGAGGTCATTAAAATTAGATTACAAATAGAGAATAACATTGGAAAGATGATTCAAAGTGAGTTTGCAGTGGGAGTGTGGGGGGCATAAAGCTATTTGGGGAAAGGGAAATAATCTTTCCACTTAGACTTTGGCCATTTTGTGCAACTGGCCATCTTTTCAAGTTGAGTCATCATGCTGAGGCACTTGGCCTCATGGATGGGATCATGCTGTGCTCTGTGCTGTAACTAACCACCTACGTTGAAGTAAGGACATATTTTGACCTTCTGCTCTTTCCTTGAGTCTCATTCACCTGAGTAGGAGGGAGTGGTGGAAGTGGTGTTGGTAGCTCTATCAGGTGGCAATGGAAACTGGTTCTTCTGTGCAGCCATGTTGTATCAGTAGAAAAGGATCAGATCCTAAACCCTGGTTAAGTACAGCTAAGACTGGTTCAGTAGCACTCATGGGAAAAACGGCACATAGGAAGAAATCAGACTGTTATTTGTGAGATGTGGCTTAGAGGGGGAATTACTTGATCCTGTGGTGAAGTCTCGGGACTTTGGTGAGAGATTAGGAGGTTTGTGGGGAATGAAGAGGGCAGTGGCTTTGAAAAGGGTGTCTGGTGCTCACATGTTGTCACAGGCTGAGCTGCTCATGCTGAGCCGGCCCTTTGCCTTTAACTGAGTGCACTGACTCAGTCCTCAATTTGTGGCCTGCCATGGGCAAAAAGGGGTTTCTGGCCTCCTCCTCCTCCCGCTTGTGCACATTAACAAACCACAGTATAAACTCACCACAATCAGCCGCCAAGCTCAAGGGAAGCTTCCTCTAGGAGAATAGCGAAGTTATGTGTCAAAAAGTTAGGCTAGTTGACCAAAGAATCCTGTAATTGTAGAGGAATAACCTCTATCTGATCTCTCTCTCTCTCTCTTTCTCTCTCTCTTTCTCTCTCTCTCTCTCTCTCTCTCCCCCTCCCTCCCTCTCTCCCTCCCTTCTCCCCTCCCTCCCTTCCTCTGTCTCCGTGTGTGTCCCTGTAATTTGAGAAAACTGCAAATTTAGATAGGACTGTAGAGTCTGATTTCCCTGAGTTTAATTCCTGTCTGTCTTAACTTTTTAGCAGAATAGCCTTGAGCAAATCTCATTTGAAAGTGGGGATAATAATAATCATAATACCTACCCCATAGTTCTCTTGTGAGGATGCAATCTGTGTATAATGTTGAGAACACAGTTGAACATGTAAACATGCCAAATACTGTTAGCCTCATTATTATTTTACTAGAGGCCTGGTGCACAAAATTCATGCATGGGGGGAGGGGGAGATGTCCCTCAGCCCAGCCTGCACCATCTCCTAAATGGGACATCCCTCTCACAATCCAGGACTGCTGGTTCCCAACTATGTGCCTGCCAGCCTGGTCTGCCCCAACTGCCCTCCCTGGCAGGCTTGATTGCCCCCAACTACCCTCCCTTGTAGGCTTGGTCCCTTCCAAATGCTCTCCCTGCTGGCCTGATCACCCACAACTGCCCTCTCTTGCAGGCCTGGAACCTCCCAATGGCCCTCCCCTGCTGGACCTCTTGTGGCAGCCATCTTGTGTCCACATGGGGGCAGCCATCTTTGACCACATGGGGGCAGCCATCTTGTGTGTTGGAATGACAGTCAATTTGCATATTACTCTTTCATTAGAGAGGATTATTGGCTGATGAAGAGAAGGATGTGGTTCCATTTTAAGCTGATGTAGGAGGTACTCACACTCAGCTAATCACATTTATTTTCACTAAGCTCCTTGCAGGTGTAGGAATCACTTTTATATGTATTGCTCTTTCTTGTGCCCTCAGCAAGACATAAAGTGCTTGGCTCCCAGAGACTTGTATTCTAGTTGGGGATATAAAATATACCCACTTGGCAGTATGCACCCAAAATAGCCATCATAAGAAGCAAGAAACACATGGAATCAGAAACTATATTTTAATTTTTTAAAGGCTTCTGTCTTAGTCCACTTGTTTTGTATATAATTGCATCGAGTCTCTTTGCACTAGTTGGTGATCAATTAACATTTACTGAATTCCTCTGTTGATGGAACAGATGATAATTTTAGGATTTGGGAATTCTCAAGGAAGAAAAAGCGGTATCAAACCATAAAATCTCACGAAAGTAAAAAAAAAAAAATAGTGCAAGGTTTAAAACATTAGTAATTAAGAGTGAACTGGAGATTCTTTCTGAACACACCAACTTTTGCTAAGAGTGGCTTGTAGTTATACAGCTATGTGACTTTGACCCTGCTGATAACTAATTAAACAAAGGCTGAAAGTCCCTAAATATCTTTTGTGCAGAATCATAACGTTGAGAAATGTTTCTGCCTTGAAAAAGTCTAAGAAGAGTGTATATATGTATTAACATATTTATATATATATAAATATATATATTTCTTGGAGATTATATATATGTGTGTGTGTGTGTGTGTGTGTGTGTGTGTGTGTGTTTGTTTAGGTGCATAGTGGACAAGAGACAGTATTCAAATTAAACCTTTAAAGAGATATTAGACTTTATAATGATGGATATTTAAAAAAATTAAAAATTATTGGTGTGGCTGTACTGAGTGTGTGGACATGTAATTAAAGATAGAAAGACTGGCATTTAGTGAATAAGCACTCTGAGTCTAATGAATGCCACCAGTCTGTGTCAGCATTATGGAATTCATCTTTCACCTCTGAATTATCTCCGGGCTGAGGCAATGTTGGATTCAGTTGAAGCTTAGCATTACGGAACAGTAATCACGGCCAGTAGTGATTACAGGATGGTGCACCAGGCCTCATGTCTCTCAACCTGAGCTTAAACTAGTGGATCAGCCTCGGAGAGAAAAAATCCAGTGACCTCATTATGTAATATTTGGCAGCTGTGGACACAGCATGTTAGTTAGGACAAGTTTAATAGAGAAAAAAAAGGGACAGAGATGATAAACAGTATGAGAGATTTAGGTGCACTTCTGAAGCATTTAACCTTTATTTTTCAGGTGTTCTGTATGTTCCTACTATGAGCAAATTGGTATGTCTATAGTTTCATGAAGTCCCCCCGACACTCACAGTCTCCCCCTCCCCCCCAACACACACATTTTGTTCAATTGTTGGAGCTTTCAGAGACTATTCTTTGATCTCAGTTTTCATTTAGGTAGGTTTTGTGTTATGGGTGCTTGCCATAGGAGTGTTTAAACGGTTTTTAAATATGTACATTACCAGTGTTTTAGTGATATAAGAGAAGTATAGATTCTTAAGGAAAGAGAAGGAAGAAAATCATTATTTTGTTGTTTTCATTTTGCATCCATTCATGTTGCTTTGATAAAGACTCTGAGTCCATGTCAAAATTATGGCAATGCAAATGGGAAACTGTTGGCTTTGCTCAGATTTTGCTCAGGCTTCTTTGCAGTACATTTCTGTATGGTCCATTTATTATTATTTTATTTTACTTTTCTACAAAATTAAAAGAGCTTCTTCCATTAGCAGAAAGCATAGTGGACCGGGGCCTAACTGCAGTTTCAAGGTAAGTGGCGTTTCAGAAAAGCCCCCTTGTTCCACTCCCTAACGTGTCCTGTTATGATCTTGCTTTGTAGTTAGTTTTTCAAACAGCTTTTTGAGGAAAGTAGAGTTTGTCTTAGGTGGGACCCAGTGTCTGGCTGGGCCTGGGCAGCCTCGGCCCTGCCTGGTGAGCGTGGCGGCATCTAGGCCGCTTGGCTGCCATTTCAGGCCCTGCCCGCGGCTCGGCTGCTGAGCTGCGCCCGTGCCAGGACTCTCTTGGCAGCGCAGATTAACTTTGTAGAGATACACAGTCCAGAAATATCTTATAATTACAAAGCACAGGGGGCAGAATGTTTTTACAATACAGCTGTGCTAATGTAAACATTTAATTTGGCAGCCTTCTCCACCCACTTTTCAATTAACCGGGTTTATGCAGATACTTTAGGTCTGTAATAAACTTTATTGCTACTTCTCTTAGAGTACAGTTTATGAAACACAGATTTGAGGGGCTTTTTTGGGGGGGGTTCCATCCATTTAGGAAAGCACATTGTGAATGTTATGTTGTGGTGATGGGGAAGTACAGCCACAGGCCTGGCTTAGCTGAAACAATTGCTTCAGAGCGCGAATGTGGGGCTGTCTCCTCCAGCTTTGAAAGCCTGCAAGGGGATATTAATAGAAAGATGTAAAATCACTTATGTAGCTACAAAAAGACACTTGTGTTGGTGATCATTAAAAAAAGATAAATGTCCCCTGCAATGCATGAGATTGTTTCAGAGATAAATTCCCAATAACAGTTCTTACAGATATAATTATAATAATTGTGTGATCACCGTGATAATTATTCGTATAGAGTGAAAGAAATAATTTTCTATCTAAAGTAGCATTCAGCTGTTCTCTGCACAAAGCTAGTCAATAGACCCCTTTCAGCTAACCGCAACCATGGGACAGGCCATAGAGTTTTAAAGCTAAATTTGGTTATAACTGACATTGCATAAGGAGGTGGTTGTTTTTCTGTGAGAATATGGTATCACATTTCATGATATTTCTTTACATATATTGGTTTACGTGTTTCTCATATTTATTAGAGAAAAACATATAAATGGCATATATATGGATAGTGTTTTATATATATATATATATATATATATATATATATATATATATATATATTATTGATTTTTTTTACAGAGAGGAAGGGAGAGGGAGAGAGAGTTAGAAACATGGATGAGAGAGAAACATCGATCAGCTATCTCCTGCACACCTCCTACTGGGAATGTGCCTGCAACCAAGGTTCATGCCCTTGACCAGAATCAAACCCGGGACCTTTCAGTCCACAGGCCAATGCTCTATCCACTAAGCAAAACCAGTTAGGGTGTTTTTGTTTTTGTTTTAACACAAAAGAGTTTCAACTCATATTTCTCTCTATCTCTGTTTAGAAACTTTGCTTTGGTGATGGTTTTGCAAATTACCTCTTCATGATGGATTTTCACAATAGAAAACCATTCTTGTGATATTTTTTCCCCTCAGGCCTTCTTTTGAATCCTTCATTTAGTCTGACTTCTTCACCATTCAATCTATGGGGTATGCCATAGATTTTCAATCTTAAATTGTATTAGACTGTTCAGCTCCTAAAACTGGTCCATAGATCTCTTTCAGTGAGCCAGAGAGATGGTAGAGGTCAGAGAGTTTTAAAGGCTGGCCTCATTAATTTGTGATCTTATTTCCTGGTGCAATAGCTATTTTGCATCAGCTTTACTCATTCTGCTTGTCACAGCTAAACAGTGCCTTTGCTGTTATTCTCTCCAGCGATTTACTCGTTAAACACAAAAATCAAACCAAAACCACTTAGTTGCACTATTAAGTCTCTGTGTATGTAAGATGTCAATCTTATTCTCAAAATATAATGCTTGTGGATATTTATACATTTTAAACAGAGCCCATTTTACTTGTTAAAGTCAGAGTAATGCGATTAAATTATAAGCTGCATGAAGACCAGGGGCAAATCGTGTGTTTTTCACTATTGTAGACTGAGTTTCAGAGATGATACATGGTACCTTGCAGATGTTCAGTTATGTTGTTTGTCTTTAAAATAAATATATGGATAAATCTAGTAAGAACCTAGTCAGAATCAGAATATTGAGTGTTAATTAACTGTATAAACTCACAGCTCATTATGAATCTTTCTTTTAGATTGTTTTGTCTTTCTTTGGTAAATTAATGCTCTTTTTCTCAGGTTTTTGTTGTTGTTTTGTTTTGTTTTTGTTATGGATAGAATACCCAAGATGACATCATTTCTGCAGCTTAAATGCATTCCCAGAATTATTCAGGTTAAATTGTGATAAGAGGAGTTCACCGTCTTATGGAGAGAAGCAACATATATAAGTAATAAAGCATAATGTAATGTTAAATTTCCATATCGGATATGTGAATGAGGAGTAGTGGGTCTAAGGGGTGCCTCCTTAGGTGGAGTAAGTAAGACTCAGAGAAGATGGATAAAATTCAGGGGCTTTAGTAGATGAGTTAGGAGTTTGAATAGCACGGGAGAAGTGATGCTCCAGGAATAGAAAACGAATGGGCAAAGGCATAGAGACCTGCGATTGTACAACATATTCTAGGGATTTCAGGAAGTGGGGCTGGATATGAGAGGGAGTAACGATTATGACTTTTCCAGTGGCTGTAGTGAGATCTGAGGCTAGGCTGGGGCCAGGTAATAAAGAGCCTTGAGTGCTGCTGTACTAAAGAGGTTTTGGGGTGTTCTGAGCAATAGGAAGCCATCAAAGTGTTTTAGGGGGTGAAGTGTTATGTTGCATGGTGACAGTGCTGACGATGGAGTCTGGCTTCATTGTGAAGAATTATTCCTCTTGCCTTGAGGAGACTGAAGCTGTTGTCAGATGAGACATGAAGGTTCGATAAGGGATTTAGCAGCCTTTGACATAGAGATGAGGGAATGGACATGAAAGGTAATGGCTAGGCCAACAACCAAATGTGAGTCTTTAGGGAGACAGTGTTCCCAGCTGCTTGTTTTCTGCATGGGAAGCTGAGTGGATATGGGTTCCATGAATTGAGTTAAGACTGGAGTATATGTGTGTGTATGTTGGTGGGGGGAGAGCAGGGGAAGTAGTGCACTAGCAACTCAGAGTGTGTAGGGATTGCACTACATTATCACAGGGTTTTGCAGATACAGTGAGAGGTTAGGGCTAGATGTCGACATGGAATCCTCTCCAAATGTGTTGTATTTGAAAACATGGAGCTGGTTGGGTTCACTCCGGGGGAGCATAAGACAACAATGATGAGGATCACTTGGTTAGGTTGTATCAGGGATCACCAACATGGAAGGGTGATAGATGAGAAGGAGAGAGCCATAGAGACTAGAAGGCAACCTCAAAAAGGAAGGCTTAGAACCAGGAAGAAGTGGTGCCCTAAAAGGAAAGGATGGGATGATTTTTCAAAGTTAGGGGTCCTTAGTGTCAAAAGTCAGCTAAGCTGAGTCTGGGAAGGTCAAGGCCAGTGGGAGCTCATTGAAATAGTAAGTTTGGAGTTAGGACACATCTAAACTTATGGACTCTGAGAGCTGGTGTTGGGCATGAGTATTACTTATGCATTGAAAATAGTGATCAGAGAGTATTGAGTTTTACTCCCCAGCATAACTTCGCCAAAACAGATTTGATCATACAGGGACCTTGGGCTGCTTAAAGGATGACTATTCTGTAGACCTTAAGAAACTGGCAGAAAACAATGGATTATGTTCATTTGTGCTCTCTTTTAGTTTTGTGGAGGAAATGTGCATTTTTTCCCCTCCATCTAATGCCACCATTGGCTACTATAGTTAAAGAAGCAGAAACCCCTTTGAATTTTTAGTGTGCGTTTTAGAGAACAATTTCACAGAAAATAAACGGAAATGTGCCCAACCACTGCACACTCCCCTTTAATTGCTCTTACCAAGCCTCAGCCATTCCCCTAGGAGGGGAAATTATGCTCCCTTATGGTCCCTGGATTCAACATTATAGCAGCAGTGAGGAGCAATTTATTTGCTCCTTGACTCCCTGAGTGACTCCTCAGTTTAGCAGTAAAAGACACGGAAAGTGGTGATATTACTAGTATGCTAGTACATCAGATTATATGGTTGAGCCAACTAACAGGTAACTAAAATCTGTAGCTGACTAGCTGACTGCAACCTGGGAGCAGCTCTGTCATCTCTTGGGGTATCTTAAAAGATTTGGCTAAGTTTTTTAAATGCCTAGAACATGCATTGGGTATATTTGTACTCAATATGCAATGTTGACTTCAGTTTCCTCTGAAGGAAAATAAACAAACAAGTGGAACATTTGTTAGTCAAAAGCAAAGTACCAATGTATCTGGCCCTTTCCGACAGCAGGGTGACACCCATGCACCTCTGTGTGACCTCGCCAGCCCTTGCCATCCTAAGGTGCCGCTTCGCCACTTCCTCCAGGAAGCACAGGCAGGAGCCAATGAAGTTTCCGAAAGTAAAGTTGGATCATGTGTAAGTAGATTAGGGTCTGGCACACCATCTCACTTTATCAGGCATTTAAAGCAGAGGATGTGCACTGCAGCCGGCTGCAACTTGCCAATTAGCTGGGCTTTCCCCACTGTTTCTGGTTTGGCAGGGACGAGGTGGTTCACCCTGCCTCGCTGCTGCCTGCCAAGGACACATGGCCAGCTCCCGGCTTCCTGTCTTCCTCTTTGTGTCCTGGCCTTGCCTTCCAGGGAGCTGCCAAGACACGATTGCCAGAAACCTTCCTTCGGAAAGGTCAAGCAACCTCAAGTCACCTATGCCAATATTTGTGTTTTCTTTTTCATCCTTCTATGCTCGACTTGGAGAAAAGTGTACAAGTGAACAGGCAGCAAGTGGGACCTGGGGGTCACTTTGGATCACTTGGATAAAGCAACAGAACCCAGAGAATCCCTTGGCGGCCGGGGGCTGACGATTCTAGTAGAATTCTATTTAAAGCTCTGTGAAGTATGATAGAGTTCAGCATGGTTCGATGTGGATTTGGAGTTAGTGTGCTTTTTAGGATTCACTGTACACATGTGATTTTTGGCTGAAGCCGAATCCTGGTGCATGGCAGGGAGAGTGAGAAAAGTGGACATTGGTCTTGGTTTAAACACTGCATGTTGTTTGTTTTTTTAGGACTCTATAGCCACACGCTCCTTTTTGCTTTCCAGTTTTGTGTCTGCAAACTGGCATCCTTGTAAACACAGTCTGAGAACAATTCACAAGGGAGTTACCCGGGGTGCCTGTTGAAAGTTCCACTGTCTTGGCCTCAGCACTTCTATAGGGTTCTCAGCCACAGCAGGGAGGGCAGGGAATCTGAATTTCTATCAAGCACCTGGAAGGACTGGGTTACTCACTGCAATTTTGGGACTGAATGTGTCACTGACTATAAAATCGAAATAGGGCATGGGGCATTTATTGTCACCATATGACAGTTTGCCCCTCTTCTCCTTCAGTTGATCTTTTTGGAGCTTAATTCATGTCTTCAGATTGTATATAATCCAAAAAGAATAACCACAAACACTTTTTAAATGATTGAAATTTTTAAAAACTAATACTATGTGAAACTCTATCCAAATGATTCTCTTTTTTACAGCCCTAAATTTTAAGATTTTTGTAAAAGGGTTTTTTTTCAGGACACATAGAGCTACCACACATTGTGTATACCAAGTCCATAGGGCTCTCTCCCTGTCGCTCATGCTGTGACGGATCCTCCTTGGACGTGTGCAGGGTGATGGGCCTAGTGATGTTGCTCATAAAAGGAAAGTTCAGTGTCTCTAAATGTCATAACGCAAAGCAATTTTCTTCTTCACTTCAAAAATAATTCCACTTGAGGGATCTGGAGCTCTTGAAGTGCCCAAAACTGAACCACCTACTAATTCTCATGGCTGCTGGCATCAATAGAGGGGACATGATCTGCTCAGCCATAGACTCAAGGAAAGGTCTACGTAACCCCCACATTCCCTTTTGGCTTTTTATGTGAAATTGTCCATAGCATTTTCTTCCTAAGCTCAATTTAATTGTTCTTTGTGTCTTTTACACCTTGTTATATGGCATCTTTGTTGGTAAGGATGGTACAGCCTTGAACTTTTTTTGGTTATTGTTTTGTAGCATCCCTCGTGTTTGGCCCAGATTACTTTATAATTTTGCCATCCTCCCTCTACAAGTTTTTTCAAAATTTGCTGCAGGGACACAGCCTCAGGGACACCTCTGTCTTTCTGACACAAGTAACAAACACGACACTAATTTGGAACCATGCTCTGTCAGAGTTTACCTCTAGCCTTGGGTTCCAAATTTGCAACTTCAGCATCTTCCATTGAAAAAAAAACAGCATCTTTTTTTTCCGATAAACTCCCACTTGGCCTCTCCTTCAACTATAGTCTTTTATAACGGTAATAAGGAATTGTGGTTATGGGTGTAATTGCCAGGACGCAATTGTACTCTAGAGGACTGGCAGAATTTTGTTTTCTGTATCTGAGGGTTGGGCTCCATCAATAGGTTCCATTTGCAAATAAGTCAATTAGAATAATAACAATGATGCCTTTATTTTTATGGCATCCTCCCCTATAGAGACCAAAGTGTGTTAGAGACATCCTATCAGATTCATTGTTCTAATGCCCCAGTGGACTGGAAATGAAAAAGTTTTATTATAGGTTGTTTGAGATGGGCTATTGAGTGTGAGAGAGGTTATGTGACATCCCAGAGGCCACAGAGGAAGTCAGTAGGGGCACTTTGAGAAACAAATCAAGGTTTCCTGTTACTCTTTGCAAGTTATCAAGCTCCATTTTTCCTGGCCATGGTAAAGGATGAGAATAAAGCACAACCTCTGCTAGGTTTGCAAAATAATGTAGGTGAAACGATTTTGAAAATTGTAAAGGTATTGTTACTACCTTTATCGCTTAGCAGAAATGGGAGGTAAGAAAAAGACTGGCTATCAGCATCTAGTTGTCCCAAAATCTATGACATGGATTTTGCAAAGTACTGATTGATTCGTCCAAACTATCAGTCATCTTGATTATTAATGAAGACTAATGAAAAATTCCTTCACAGTTCTGAATTAAATAATACATATAAACATCTTACAGCTCTTTATAATTCTTAAACTTGAAAAATTTCATGAGATTAACAACAAACTTTGAATAGATTAAGATGCTAAAGATCAAAGTTTCTTTGTTATATAAACTGCCTAAGAAAAAACTTACTCAAGTCTTCTGATTTCTTTTTAAGGTTTTTACTTAGAGATTCCATAGTTCTGAGGGTGATGGTGATACATTTAGGCCCAATTTTTTTTTTTTAAGTGGGAATAGGAGAACTGGTACTAAAATTGCTACTAACCTTCCTCCTGTTTTAAGGAGCCTTGGAGGACATGGTCCCTGGGGAGGTGACATCATTAACTTGTTCCTAATTACTATTGTTTGCTTTGTGGTTAGAGGTGGCCTCTCTTGGTGTAGAGCTATAGGCTACCCAAGCATCCAGCATTCCCTCCCTTGAACAGACATCTCCTTCCAGAATAGCTGAAAAATCAGAAATGCCCCAAAGTTTATCAGAGACTTTGCCTACTAATGGGACATACGAAAAGTTCAGAAAAATATAAATACATGGCGTTTTAAAGTTCTCTCTTTGATTGTCAAAGTTCTAGAGTGGGTTCATATTTCTTCCCTTTAACCCAAGTAAATGAGGCTATCTTCCACTTATCTTAGATCCTTCCTGTCAGTCTCATGGGAAGAGTAATGGCCTTGAGACATTATCTCATCATCACTGCACCTCTTGTTGTGTCTTAATGCTTAATGGATGTTGAGCTGAAAACAAATCCAGGTAAACAGGTGAACTGAAAATGGGGTAAAACAGCAGAGAAAGAAAGCATCCATCCTTTACAAGCACTTTTAGCTTGTAAAGAGTGGAGTGAGGAATTAGGTGCTGGTCTCTACCAGTTGATTGGATTATATCAGCTAATTTATTTAAGTTTTGGTAATTGCCACATGGTATTAATAGAGAATGTTCAGTTATTGTTTTATTGTTAGTTGCTTTTTTTCCAAAAGAAATTTTAAAAACTGTTTTTCTTAAGTACCTCCTCCCTCTTCTTTCAAGTGCCCTCACTGGATTTCTGGGCTCTTTTCTCCCTTTTGTGTTGGTTTTTATGGTGTGACGTGCACATCCGTGGCACCACGGAGGATTCCTGCTCAGGGAAAAGAAACCTGAGTTGTGTTGTTCCTTGTGAGCAGGAAGCTTTGGCTTGGGACCCAGATGGGAAAACCCTAACTTTTGTACCCCAGTTGGGTCTGGAACCCTGACTTCCTTGCAGTTAGTAACATTGTCATTGAGTAAACAAATAAATAAGAGTAACACAGGAGCACAATACAAATATTCTCATTTATAGTTTACATTTCCAAGCAAAAAACTTGAAAGCATTGCTTAGATGTAGAGTTTGCTGAAAATGCAGATATTTTTCCAACAAGAAGCAAAAGGACAAGTGTCATTTCCCTTTAAGTTGCTCTTTATTTCGTTTCTTCAACAGAAGAGAGAAGGGTTGTGCTCCTCTGAAGCAGGTGACAGCATTGCAGGTTGGTGTTGACCCTGTAACATCCAGCCTTGCTGTGGTTGTTGGCTGGTTTCAATTCTGCTTTGGGTCAGTTAAACCCCAAGTCCTTCACCTCTTCCAGGAGGTGAAGGGTCTTGTGAAGTAATGTAATGGTTCCAGTATAATTCTCGGGCAGAGAGACACCAGGCAGAGCACACTGTGGAGAAACCTAGGAGGCATTCATCACGAAGGGATTTAATTTTTCCACGAGCGAAGCAGAGAGGAGCGAGAGTTAGCTGGGTTGAGGTGTGAGAACCCATCTTCAGTATTTAAAAAGTCATTTGCTTATAAACTATTGTAATGTTATTTTGTTCTAATGTATTTGCTGTGATACTTCTGAGTGGATAGGTATGTTGTCTCTATTGACTTCCAATCAAAACTTCAAATACATTGTTTGAAGTTGGAGATTAGTTCTTTGTTCAAGGAAGAACTAATAAGGAAGGTGTCTCTTGAAACCTATTTCTGGGCCAATAATAGCTGGGCCAATTATAGCTGTTATAATTTCAGTTATCTGCTTAGTATGTTGTATATTATTTAATTTCACTTGTTTTATATTGACTCTGAGTTATATATTCTTATGTGATGGTTTTTAAATCATAGAATCTACATACATAGAGATATAGTACATTGTAAGAACTGGGAATAATTTTTTTTTTTTGGACCGCAACTTATAGTGAAAATCTAAGTTTAGAATAATATGGGTGTAGTAAAAAACCTGGTTGAAATTTAGGCTCACTTTCTATCTGGCATAAGGCTACCTGCCTCTTATCCCTATTACTACAGAACCTCACAAACTGTTTCTATCTTGTATTCTCAGCACTAGTCCTACAGTTTTTAATGTCTGTCCAATATGTCTACCTGCTGTCCTAGTATGAAGTTTGCCTCAGCTTATTTATTGCTCTATAATCTTCCCATTGGAAATAAAAGGGCGGGGTGGGGAAATGCAAAATGTGGAAATTATTGCTAGACTTACTTCATGATCATTTCATGTCTAAAGAGGCTTTAATGTATTTTTTTTTAAAAAGCAAAGATTATTGAATTAAATTTATAAATTTTGCTTGAAGTGATATGGGTGGACTAAAATAGATTTGAGGGTCAGCTTTAACATTTTTTTCTAAACAATGGTTTTCAGTTGATGTAATATCCATATATGTTTGGTGGTAACACTCACAAACTAGGACAATAGTGTTGAAACAACATGAAGATAACCCTTTGGAGGGCTGAAGAGTTCAAAGTGACTGAGAGGAGACACAGGGATGTGGTGCTGCCTGCAGCCAGCAACTGAGCGCGCCCCACCAGGCCCCAGTCTCATCCTGTTCAGGTTTCATCAGGATAAGTTGGCAACATGGGACTCGATGTTACATGTTTTCCATGATGTCACTTCCTCCAAGTGGGGCTGTTATGTAGCACACTATAGAACGTCCAGCATATCCGTACTGCTTGCCCTTGTGATTGGGAAGTTTTGGTATTGTGAGTTTATATACTTCCATCTACATGCAAACACAAATATTTTCATCTCCTTTTTGTGGAGTGTTCTAATAAAGCATCCTAGGGGATGCCGTTTTGATAGAAGAAATTTTTTTTGTCTATTCATATTTTATGACTTTTCCTATGTGAAAATGCTGATTGTCAAACGACGTCTGCTGAGCTATTTCCTAGGGAAAACAGAGTACTGTTGAAATTACTTCTCTTTTCAAGTATGTATCGTTATTATGTTGCTGTATTATTGGTATACGTTTAAGACAACCTTTTGATTATCTCCACATGATACTGTTAGCTATTCAGGCAGCTTATAAGCAACTTAAAGTTGTTTGTGCCATGAGATATAAATAAATGTATAGTATTCTATAAAAATAATGAGGCTCATAATTGATTCAGTCAAGGGGCATAGAGTCATGCTTGTGGGAGAATCACAAATGCACAAAGAAAACCCCATGTATCATGTAACTTGTTAAAAGTTGTATAGAAAGACTAACTATGAGATAGTGAAAAGAAGAAATGGTTAACATGGCTGGGTGGTTGTGATTAGGATTATTAGAAGATCTCCTGGAAGAGATGTACTTAGAGCATAGCATTGAAAATCTAAGTAATTAATCTTTTTGAAACCTTGATTATTATTATATTATGATATGTCACTATCGTGCATTACAAAAGACTTTGGGACATAGTATTTCATACTTAGTACTGAGTTGAGGCAAATGTTTTCTCACTACCACCTATTCAAATGAGAATCATAACAAATATTTTCATATATCCTTTGTGATGGAATGTATTAATATTCTAAATGGTATTACACTTAGTCTGAATATCCTAAATGGTATTACACTTAGTCTGATATTGTTAACTTTACTACCTGGTATTTATTTTAGAGTGAGATATCAAACTTCAAAAATCCTATATATCTCTCAGTCTCCAGAAAAATAGAGCTCTTATTGGACTCCAATAGGATTTGTAAGGGGGGGCCCTTTACAATGATGTTAGAGCAGGTAGAAAAACAACACGGTAGTGAGGCAACCCAAACATCATCACCACATACACTGCCACAACTAGGGCTGGGGGTGGGGTGAAGGGAGACTTTTCCAGAGTCTTTCAGCTAGACCTGCCTGAACAGGGTATGGACCACAGAGAGAGGGACTATTCACTGAAAGCTAGAACCACAAAGGAAACCTAGCCATCGTGTCAAAGATGAGAGAGGGAAGAAAAACCTCTCTTTTCTTCCTGCCTTTCAAATTCCCACACTCCCTCCAGTGCCTCCCATTGGCTGGACCTAGCTTTAAGGCAGCTGATAACAGAGCAGTGGATGGAGTTTGCAGAAGTAGAGTGAAGGATGGCTCTGAGGACAAATTAACACTACATGGCCAACCTGATTTTAGGTCGGGGAGAGGGGGTGGGATTGAGATAAAGTTCAAAGCATTGATTTTTTTTTGGGCTGGGGGAGGATTAAGTTGGCATGATATTATCTAAAACCTTATCATTACCAGTTTTTCTTACTGGCTTCCAGTGACTCTAATTTTTTATTTTTATCCTACTGAGAAATTTTGTCTGGTTTTTTTTTTTTTTTAATCATAGCATTATTGTAAGGGTTTTGAAAATTCTCCATGAATTATCTTGTTGGTTAATTTTCAAATGTAAACATACATTAAATGTCAAGGGTGACTTGATCTTCTGTAATTAGAATCAGTCTTTAAAACCAGAAACAACAGGTGACAGGCTCAGTTGTTTGGTGGCAGTGAGCTCTGACAAAGAACTCCCGGCGACCTCTTCCCCCTCTTTTCCATCTTCAGAGCTACCAAGCATGGACAAGGCGAAGTTCGACTGTCCTTGTAATCAAGCACCGTCTACAGCTCGAAAATAATGATGTGGTTTCTGGTGCTTTTTGGAGGTTGGATATGCAGTGTAGTTTATTTTTTGATTGAAAAGCAACGTCAATTTTGAAATGGCAGTATAATAATTCAGAAAATGGAACATTAGCCATGCATAATGTTATGTGCAGTGGAAATAATCACTAAGAGCATGGGAGATGAGTCTTCAGTAACAAACAAAAAAACCTTGAAGTTGGTCTGTGCTAAAATTTTGTTACATCTGGAAGGCATTTGATGTATAAAATTACATAGGTTTGATACCATTGAGGGTTAAGACATATGGATGAGACATTATGCAGAAACTTGTTCTCTTTCATACTCTTTAGATTTAGCTTAGAGATTTTGGAATCATAAGGAGTCTATTTGAATCTCTATTAAAGATAAACCGAGTAAAATGACAAAATAGAAGGAATTTTGAGCACATGGTACACAGCTCTATATCCTTATGTTCCTGGTCCCCTTTAAAATGGGTGTAGCAAGTAGACAAGTCACTCGTCATTTTTTCTTGTCTCTCAAACAACAGCAATGAACAGTGAATTTCATGGTAGGCTTTTATAATAAGCTCTGTCATACTTGGTTAAAATTACCTGGATTTTTAACTTTCTTCTTAAAACAACCATTTGAAAGAATATTGCCTCATAAAATTATAAGAAACCTTCATATTTCTGTTGGGTTGTAAACTTTTCAGAGTTCTTTCAAATATATATTATTTCATATGTTTGAATAATCTTGACCTCTTTAAGAAAGAAGGAATAATATGAGTTAGCCATTTCTTTTGTTGTTTTATTTTATCAGTTAAATTGAGTTACTTTCCTTTCTTGCATAGTTTTAATTTGCAGGAGGAAGTTGCTATCTCCTCATTTGCTTCCTCATTTTATCCTTTCACAAAAATGTTAGTTCACATGATGTATTATTCAAGTATTTTTATTCCTGGTAAATTAGCTTTTGCCCTGAAAACATGGGAACAGAAGTTCTTTGAACCACTTATCAAGGAACTCTGAGGACATTTAATACCATTATCTGCCACATCAGCAAGCTTCCTGTTTCATCAAGTGACTTGTCTGATTTTTTTCCTCCAATATTATGATAAAACAAAAGCAGTAATGAATGTCTGATACACAAGTCTACTTTAACTTGGTAGATAGTATATTATCTTTGTCTTCCTCTATTATGCTGCTTATTGTTATGCATCTTTGGTTAAAATATGATTTATTTTTATTTAGATATGTCATTGACTTAAGAGTTATGATTTAACAAAAAACTAAGGACTGCTTGTGAATTATATATGTATAACTAATAGGGCATGTGAAAAACCCACCCACTTTCTTTTCTCTAAACTCATTGTGACTTTAGCATACATACTTAAATAATTTAGCAAAATATGTTTTTACCTAACATAATGGAGAAATTTGTTTTTTAAAAAAAGTATTTTAAGGCAGACATGCCTTAAAATGAGTACTGGAAAAAATAAGAATATGACTTTTTGATCAACGATGGAGTCAATTTCTAAATTTATATAGAGTGATTGTAGATACTTAAAAAAACAGAATATGTGTAGATAGTAACCAAACAGTAAAAAAAAGTGATAATTGACATTGCTGGCAGTTTATGGATAATTCAAAGATGTGTTCTGAGTGGTTTCAGCCATCAAGGTCTTGCTCACTGTTAAATTGTGCTTATGTGTTAGCAAAGGCTGACTGAGCACATGGGCCAGGAATCCTGCTGGACAGTGAATAAGATAACATGGATCCTGCCCCCATGGATTTTACAATCTAGGAGGAGAGCTGGACCCGAATCCAGTCCTTTAATTACCAATGTCATTAGCATTTTCAAGGGGAAGTACAGTGTGAAAAGAGAGAACCAACTAGGCAGTTTTCTTTGCTGGTGGTAGGAGGGGGCCGATTAAACCTGAAGTATACTTAAAAAAATATCTTAGCCTTTCCTCACAAATACTTGTGCATATTTTCACTACTGAAGGAAGTTATTTTTTTCCCATCTTAATCCTTTTGGGAAATGATGAAGGCTTAAAAATTCGTACCTTTTTCTAATTCAGGGTCAGAGTCCAAGTGGTTGGTAGTTGCTTAGTAGACTCAGTGGTTCTGATTCTCCAGACATTTTTGAGAGAACACTTTCCGTTCCCTGAGAAGAGAGATGGCCAATGAAGTATTAGAAAGTCTTGTGTCTGGTTTTAATCTAGATCTCCAATATTATATTGAGTTTTGGGGAGATATAAGGAATGACCTTGTGTACCCAGGAATGAGTTATGTATAGGATTTAGAATAGTGCATGAAGACCCCTGGATAAAACAAAGCAGATATGTAAGTGACTGTGTCAGGCAGTGTAACAAGTACTGTTCAGAACTTTAGAGGTAAAAGGGCATTTATTTTGAGAGAAAATTTGAAACTAACAGGATCCTAAACATTGCATTTGGTTTATGTTGAAATTTTACATTGATTTTTCTATTTGCCTCCATAATTATGTTCTTGAGCCTGATGACATTCTGGTTTTCATTTCCAGATTCATATTTCACCAACATTCTCTTTGCACTACATACCTTGCTATAAAATGCAGGTTTCTTGGTTTCCAAGGGGAAAAAATATATTACATACTATAGCTGAAATCCACAATGTCTCCCAGATGGGAAAGACAGAACATTCATCTCATCTTTTCCTACTGGATCTGGCTGGTCTTTGGACAGGATTTCATTGTTTTCATGTGGCAAAGCGCATTGGCAAATTGTTCCTTAAAGTACGCAGTGGCGTGTTCATTTAATATTATGAGATATGGGCAGCATTTATGAAAGATTATAAATCTTACAGCTCTCTTTAGAAACTTAAAGTACAGCTGGAAATGCTTTGCTTCCAACAAACATGCAATCTTCATAAAACTGGAAAAAGAAATGTTTTGAATAAATAATGTTTTGGTTTATTTCTCTCTAGTGCGAGAACTATTTTTTCTTTTTTTAGTCAAAATCGTGCCATAAAATTCCTCCTTCCTCTACACTAACACTCTTGCCTCTGTATTTATATTTTGCTGGTGTATTTAAAAAAAAGATTTTAAGTATGCCAGATTGCTTTGCCTTGTTTTTAAAGTTAGAAAACTGGATTTGCTTCCAGGGACTCTTTCCTAACTAGACCAGTTTAAAAACTAAACAAGGATTGAGTCAGTTAATTAATTTAAATGAGATTACAAATCAAAAACATATTACGCAATCTTGATTTAATTACTACATTTTATTTACTTAATTGAAAACACACTGTAGAAAGTTAGCAATCTGGACAATGACTGGAATGGGGTCCTTGCATTCTATAGGCTAAAGGCTTTGAAAGCAAGACATGTAGATGACCCCGCTTATGACCTTTAATTCACTCAATCCCTGGGTCAGTAGGGAGTCATTGAACTTAATCTCAGGCCAGAAAGGTCAGCTAGGATTCTCCCTGCTTTCATTTGTGGGGGTTTGCATGCTAGCTAGTGAAGCAGTGCAGCCCTCTGGTCAGAGATTCTGGGCAGTTGCACATGTTTGGTTCAGGGTATTCTCATCTGTGCTGGTCCATTATCCCTGGCTTGGATAGGTATGATTTTCTGTCCTACATATATGTCATTTGCTTTTTCTTTAAGTTTTAATAGCTTATGTTTTTCAGCTAATTCCTTGTGGATAAACTGTGGTCTTGATCCCAAATAAATTCTTATTTAATCCTTGAGATGCGATGTTTTGAACCAAATCTCCCTGTTAAGGGGAGGGGGGGGGAGGTGTAAAAGAAAGTTTAATAGCAGATCTAGATGGAATGTGTAAGGATAGAAAATTGAGGATATATTACACATCTACCTGCTTTCTCTTCCCATGTTTTTCTTTGGTTAATTAAGTCACTTTATCTGTAAGGAACCTTAACATTTCATCATCATTTAAAATGATGAATTTAGCTCTATCAAACATGCCTTCCGATGGGAAATAATGTAGATGAAAAGGTATTATTAAAAATATGCAGGAAGCCATGTCTCCAGAATATTATTATGGTTGTGCCAAAAGTATTCAGAGAAAGTTTGATTTCTCTTCCTGCTCAGATCTGGGTTTAGGAAAAGAGTTACAGATTCAGCAAAAACACGGATTCCATAAAGAAAGTGACAGGAAAAAAAAACAAACATTAACAACAACAAAAACAAAAGGAAGAAAGTGACAGAGTTGCTACTTCCCATGGATAGCTGCTTATTCAAGTTTTGCAATGAAGTGGATGTCATATAATGCAATGTCCTTTTGAGAAGAGACAGAGAAACAGAAATAGCAGCAGGGGGAAGAGACAGCGAGATAAGAGAGAGCCAGAGTTTGGGAGAGAGCATTTTCCTGCACACTTATTTATACATGAATGTGAGACAAGTAAAGCACTTAGTCTTCCCATGTTCTCTTTGTGTTATTCTAATAAACATTTAATAGAGGAAAAAGAAAATATTGTAAAACTATAGTTTTGTGTCACACAAACAGATGAAGTAGTCCTCCATTAAAACCAAAGCTATATAATGCTTTACATAAAGCCTATCACTATTAGTATAAATCCCAGGGAATCAGTCATCGTGGAAAGTAAATAGTTAAGAGTGAGATACAATAGGAGAGGAATACTTTTTTCCTTGTTTCCTATAAAAAGCTGAATGTTTTTGTCTTACCTTTTTTGTGTCCTATTATGAAATTCATCTGCGTCCCTTCTTTCAAGTTTTTGTTCCTTACATCTTGACTTTTCTCTTGTTTAAGTGATTTTTTAAACATATTTAATTCATAAAATGTACTATTTTAGTATGTTGATGATCACTAATGTTTTAGCAAGAAAAAGGAGGCTAATCTAAGCCTTTAAAAAAATCCTATATTCTTTGGTTGACAATGGGCTGTTTCTTTACCTGCTTAAAGCACAGGAATATGACAAAGGAGCCTTTTATCACATGATGACTAATTTTAGTTCTAGTAGGAGGCTATCTGTAGATTAGCAGGTTACAGTGTGGGTTTCATTTACTCTTTGATATCCCTGGATATAAAAGCTAGATTGTTATAGAATCATAGAGTTTTAGAGCCAGAAGGGAATTGACAAGTTTGTTCCGTTCCTTCTTTGCACCAAATGACTATAAATTAAAATCATGCTTCTTAATTGTAATTTTCCTGTTGATACTCAAGGCATGGTGTCAGAGAGTAAAATGAATTCCTGGAATAAGTTTCATCTTGGAGTAGAAAGGCCACGTCTATGTAAAGTTCATGAACAGCTTCTTGTACTCCTGCTCAAACACTGGGGCCCTGCTTTCTAGATCCCCACCAAACATCTAGTCCCTTTGTAAGAGAGAATGAGAAATTAATTTCTGACTCATGGTAGATCCCCTTATCGAACCCCAACTACTTCCAAGGAAGATTAGGCCTTGTATTAGACCATGAGACCTAGCCCTGGAATTGTTCTTCTCTCCTCTTTCCTCGTCACCAAAGGCTTGTCTGTTTGACTTCTGAGGTATGTTTCTGCACAGAGGGGGCATGCCCAGCCTTTCTTCTTGGTGTGCTTCTGGGCTTTACACACCAGTTGTTTCCTATTCATTTGACTTCCTCAACCAGATGTGCCAGAAACCATACCAAAGATTAGGGCCATTGGACCAACCAAGGCAGCAGCCCTGCCTTCATGCAGCTCTGAATCTAAAAGGGACGGGCTACTACAGGAAGGAATTCAGGTAGAAAAAAAAAAAAAAGGGACACCATGTGCAAAGACTTGGGAGATAGTGGGACATCCAAAAGCTAAGATAGGACCCAGGTTTTGGTAGGGGCCGAGTCATGGTGACTGAAGGACAAAAATTTGTTTTTTTTTTTCCTGTTGGGATTTGTGATGTATGTATGACTTTGAGCAGGGAAGTAGCTTAATCAGTTTTGGGTTTTAAGTGATCACCTTGGTGGTAGAGTGGGATAGGTACTAGAAAGATATGATATCTGTTCATTTTTTAAAGATTCTGTTCCTAAGGTCACCTCTCACTGATACCTTTTATGACGTGCTCTTGTCCATCCATCCTAGGAATAACTAATTGTTCCCTCTTGGTATATACTCATTTACAGTACCTTCATAATGTATTTTTTAATTTGTACATTTCTATCTCTTTGAGTAGCCTCTGAGCTTCTAGAAGACATAGAATTTATATTCTTCCTTTTTAAACAATGTTTTTAATGGTTGTTATTGTAAATTAAGTGGAAATTTAATACTCATTTATAGAGATCCTATTATGTTCTAAACATCAGCAACTGGATTTGATGCTTATATTATTGAGCTTCAAAAAAAATCTTTCACAGTTTTGATGATCCACCCACATCAGATAGGTGAGTTCATCCCCCCTAGAAAGTTAATACTCAGTAACAAACATTTAGCAAGTCATTATTTATTATCTTATATATCTGACAAACATTTTATTGGACTTCCACCAGATTATAAGTAAAACATTAGAATGGCCTTTGTTTAGTGGAGAGAATCCAAACTAAATTTGATTTAGAGTTGGCCTGTCTTGACAGCATCAGTTGGTATACAGACTTCAATGATAATAATTATTATTTCCAATGTAGGTAGAAAGAATAGCTAAAGTTTTTTTTTTAATTTGTAAAAAATGTTTTGAATGTATTGGTGGGAAGTTAAGGGAAGCTGAAGTTCTCAGAAACACATAATCTACTAAAAGATCATTTGGCTTTGCATGATTTTAAGATTGCATCATAGCCACCCAAAAGGCAATGTGTCTGAATGGGTGGCCCATGTAGAGGACAGGTATTTTAGTAGTTGCCACTTAACTTTGGATAAGCCATTTAAATCACTGAAGTATCCAGGATTTTCTATAAAATTGGTTCGATATGGAAACCCGGTCACTTCTTAGCTAAAGTTTAGATATTAAAATAGCCATAAAAGATTGGATGCCTTTTTTTTATATATAAGGAGTATAGAAAAGTATTGAGGAAAAGTTGGTAAGGGTCATCATGTGGGGGTGAGAACCTTTCCTAATAAGTTTCTGCGGAATCTGTAAGGGAGGAGGACTTGATTGAGTAGAAATTTAGAAATAGTTTTATTAATATTTTTTCCTAGGAGAATAAATATAGTATGCTTGATTCACACTTAAACCTAAAGAATGGGAATATGAGATTGTCATAAGTGTGGAGTACAAAATGTATTTCAGATGTACATTATGCGCAGTAAGCCAGAAAGATATAAACAAGGAAATGAAAAAAATAGATATTGAGATCAAGGAAGACAAAAATGAAAATGTGGAGGGAATGATGAGGACTAGTTTAGATCTGCTGACTTCAAGACCCATTCTTCTCCCTTATTTTTCTACTGAATCAAAATCTTCATTGTAGACTGAAGACCCAGTGTGCTGGGTGACTCACAATCCCACCTTTACCAGCCTTCTTCCTCAAATATTTAAGCCTTATGGAAGGTAATTTTATCAGATGGCTGATATCTATTGCTTTTTGAGCATGATAGCTCCTGAGAGCCTATCAGCAGGAATATGACTTGTTTGTTTTGGGGACAGTAGGGCTTCTTTCTCCAAAGGCCACACACTGGGTCTATGTTTAGTTGATTAACCACAGATAATTTTAGATGCTTACCTTGGGATGGACAGGATTTTGTCACATCCCTTTTCTCCTTTTCTTCCTGCATGTTGGTTGATTCAAACTATGAATCATTTCTTTTAACATGGCCTCTATGTTTAATATTATCTTTCATTTATTGATTGTGCAAAATGTGTATAACCAATACTTGATGCCTTATATCTCAACCTTCTAATCCTGCGATCCTTTAATACAGTTCCTCATGTTGTGGTAAACCCCAAACATATTTTTTTTGCTACTTCATAACTGTAATTTTGCTATGTTATGAATTGTAATGTAAATATCTGTGTTTTCTTAGGTGACCCTGCTAGTAGTTCTAAACCTGTGGTTTGAGACTCACAGGTTGAGAACCACTGCTGTAGAGCCCAACACCTTTGGAAAGCACAGATATTTACATAATGATTTATTAACAGTAGCAAAATTACAGTTATGAAGTAGCAATGAAAATAATTTTATGGTTGGGGTCACCACAACATGAGGAACTGTATTAAAGGGTCACAACATTAGGAAGGTTGAGAACCACTGCCTTATATAATAAAATCTTGGCAATGATTCTATGATATAGATAATATTACAGTTTTAAAATATCAAGACCCCAAGGCTCTAAGAGTTAAGTAATTTTGCACAAGATCACACTAGTGAGGGGCAGAGCTATGACACATTAAATACACATACACACACACACACACACGATTTGAGCAAATGATGGAAGTGGTTAAATGAAACCTTTGGATATAGAGTAATTTGACCTGGGTAGTAAACTGGAAGGGTTTTGGATGTGGTCTGAATAATTGCTTCTCTGAATATAACCATAATAACAGTTCATTTTTGGCTTTTCTGCCAAGTGTGACTCCCTGCTTGTTTCCTTTACTAGCAGTTGGAATTAAGTGACCGATATAAGGTGACATAAGAGTTAAGAGTAGATGATAGTGTTAGAATTTACAGTCTGAAAAGTAAGTGTTTTCTAGCCCTCTCCCTGAGGGGCCCTCCTCTATGCTTGTGGAGCCAGTATATGCCATTTTACCTCCTGAGATGGCACAGGCTGTGGAGTATGAGAGGGAAAGCTGCTGTTGTGTACCAGTAAATGCCAGGTCATTTTAGTAAGTGGAATTCTTATTAAAACCTAGTATATGACTCAAATTTTAAGGTCTATTTCAGATTTCTCTCAAATGCTTGCGGTTTTTTTAGTAATTATATTTTTTTCAATTGAAGAGGTTAGTCTACATTTGTTGGAAATGGAGGAAAAGGGTAATTTGTAGTAGAAAAGAACAGGGTTTCCCAAGTGGGATATTGTGGTTACAGGGGGTGCTGTTGTTCTAATGGGATACTTTCTTAGGAATGGAAGAGACTGTAATTCTGTTATTTATTTATTTTAAATACATTGTATTGAGTTTTTACAGAGAGGAAGGAGAGAGTTAGAAACATCGATGAGAGAGAAACATCGATCAGCTGCCTCCTGCATGCCCTCCACTAGGGATGTGCCCGTAACCAGGTACATGCCCTTGACTGGAATCAAACTTGGGACCCGTCAGTCCACAGGCCAATGCTCTATCCACTGAGCCAAACCGGTTAGGCAAGATTGTCTTTCTTTACTGGCCCAACTTTTAGCAACCAGACATTGAGAAAGTGTTTCCTGATGACATTTTGAAGTTGATATAACTAATCATGCTAAGCTTCATGTAGAGTCTGTAACTCCTGTCTCTGATGATAACTTTAACCTGCCACATGGTGTGTCTTCATGAGGGTGGCACTGAGGGATGCATGCCTAGACGTCCTTAAATGTGAGACAGCATTAGAGGGTAAAAGAAAACATGGGGATGCTTTGGTCAGTGGGTGTCCTAATCTGCATAAATAGGAACTCCTCAAAATGTTGGAGTCGCTTGAAAAATTAAACTGTAATGTAGTATCAATACAGAGGGGCTCATTTGTCAGAGGGGCTCAAGGCAGAAATAGCTGAGGTTGTAGCAAAATGATATGATTTATCATTTTTGTGTAACTATCATGCTCCATGCCTGGAAAGTGGCCAGTGTTGTACCATCTTTTACAGGAATGTACAAAGAGAAAGATTTATCTCCCAAGTTATACATCACTGAATCGCTCCTCAATTTCAGACGTAATAGATAATTTGGAGATGAGAGACCAGCTTTTGAGAGGGACAACCCTAGTCAGAATTTGATTTGCAGGAATAGTCCTTACCAGTTTTTTGCTCCCATTTTGAGAACTCAGGATACATTGGAGGATAATGTGGGAATCACTAAGTATGTTTACTACGGTTACATGAAAACTGTTCTGGATCAAAAAGAAACGGACAAGAAAGTGAAATGAAGGGGTAAAAAATCTGATCGCAGCATTAAATCTAGTTAGCAGGCCTAAGGCAAAAAGGCAGAAAGAAATAACCAAGTTTTCAACAGAAAGAAATTAACGGGATGTCCTTTGCATTGAATAGCAGAAATAGCAATTACAGTGTGTTAATCTCCTCAGGGAAAGAGCCGAATAACCCCACGGAAAAAACTTGCACAAGATTGTTCTGCTTAAATGACACTGGATCCCTCTCTTGGCTTAGGTGCAGTGGTAGGGTTCCAGGGAAAGGACAGATGTGTCTGTGCCCACCTATCAGATTTTATTGAAATTTACCATCAAGTTCAAAATTGCCTTTTCTAGGCAAGCAAAGGAGGCTGCTGAACCTGAGCCGTCCATGTCTCTGGCATTTTCTGAAAGCCCCAGTGCATTCACAGCCCTGAACAGCACACAGAGAAAGACACAATGGCTGCTTAGGAGCATGCCATTTAGTTGGGGAGACAAAGCTTAAATACTAGAACCAATCAAAGATTATTACAAAGGGATGTGCAAGCAAGTAAGTGTATAATAATATGGGGCAAGTGACACAGATAAATGTAGAAGGGACAGGAGGAAAGAAGAGTGAACAAAACACCACAGGGTGGGATTAGTCAGGGAAGGCATGTTGCCTAACAGTAGTGTAGCCTTCACATTCCCTTCTGTAGTGTCAGTGAGGAATAAAGTGGTGCAGGAAATTCAGATCCACAGCATTGATCTCTCCCCTCCTTATCTGCAGTCTCTCCGTCTATCACAGATGGAAATTAAATTGATCCAACAATTTGCTCTCCACCAAGCCCTGTTGGTATCTACCTAGTAATTTGTGCTTTTCTTGGTGTTTGCAAATCGATTGCTATTATGGGATGCAGACAAATCTGGGCCTGGGTCCAGGAGGTTGGGGGATTATTGGCACGGACACATGTGTATGCACATGAAATCTTGGAAAAATGGACTCTCATTTCTGTATATTTTAATCATTGAATAAAAACCTCTTCAAGTTTTTTTTAAAAGCATGTTTAATTACACTCAGATTGCATTTTTAGGAGATTAATCTGGGGTATTTCATGTTGCTACTGACAGGCCCAACCTTCAAACCACCTTTGTTGCCAAACCTTCTGTTTCGAAAAAGCCTTGCTGTACCCAAATAATCTTACAAAGCTATACTCCCCCCTCTAAAAATATGTATAGGCATTAATCTAATTTGATAAATAAAATGTTGCTGCTAAAAGGCTTGGGAAAGTAGACTTTAAACACTCAACTTCATTGTTCTACCTTAAAAACATTTTTGAAACCCTTCTGAGGATTGTGAAATTCTTTGAAAACAAATTAAAAATAAAACATTTTCTGTGATTTCGTTACAGATTCTGGACAATCAGGAAGTCCAAGCCACAATGATCCTGCCAAGAATCCTCCAGGTAAATATGTGTTCCAGGACGTTTGCAATCTGACATTGCAGAACAAAGGTACCACTGTGTAGATAAACACCCCGTAATTGGTCAGCTGCCTATTTTGTTCTGGCGGGCAGGTATGATCAGGACAAGATGTGATTCTGCTCAGGCCCTTCACGGTGGTACGTGCTTCCATATTGGCGTCATCAGCAGTTACGTAATCGCCAACGTTTTCATTTTTGTTGGTGTTTCTTTGAAAATGAATACGTGTATTTTAGTTGTGTATCTTTCAGGTGCTAAAAGTCATTGCTGTTTAAAAAGCCCCCCCCCCCCAAAAAAAAAACAACCCCAAACAAAAAAAAAAATCACCCTTAAAAATCTTATTTACATCTTTCTTATAAAACATACAGGAAAAGGTAAAATTTTTCATACTCTTACTATAGAGGGTGGTAGTGGGGGTTGGTTATGTTGTCGGTGATGCATTTTTGCAAATGAGATTTTACTCCATAAGGTTTTTATTGGATCCCCAGAATCAGGAAATAATGAGAGTTGGATTTTTCATTTAGTGTAATGTATGCCAAGGATCCTTTTTATTTTTAGAAGTTGTTCCAGATCTGAAAATGGGCTTTTTATAGTTTGGCTGTCTTCATGGTTTTGTTGCTCCTAAATCTGAACATATAGACTTTTGATATTGATTTAGGAGGGGTGTCTTTTCATACAAAGTAAACCCAGTGCAAAGGAGAACTTCTAATATTTCAGTGTTGCAAAAATGTTAATTATATCTGTAACTTTGGTAATGGAGTGCTCAAAGAATAAAACTAACAAAAACAAACACCAAAGCAAACAAAACATCCAAACAAAAAACACAGATGCCATCTATGCTCCAAATAATTGCATCTGTATTTTCATAGAAAATAAACCAAAAAAATTAATAAAAGTTTCCCCATGTAGACTTAGTTTTCACTCCTTAATTGGTTAATCTTCTTTGTCATCATGCTTTGCTAATGTGAGGTTGAAATACCTGAAGAAACCCAGAATTACAGATGTCAGATCAGCCTTGTTTTAAATGATGTTGGAAAAATACATCAAGTAAATATTCAAATAAAAATGCAAAGTCAAACTATTTTTTTCTGAGTCTTGACCATATTTTTGTCTTAGAAAAATTATGTTTTTACAACTTCATATTTACTCTGTATTGTACAGAATTGTATTGTTTGACAAAAATAATATATACCTTAAGGATAAAAAGTTCTACTTAAATTTAGATTTAAAAATGTATACTAAGTTGATTTTTCATTAGTTTCATCAAAACATTTTAATGTTATAATTTGGTAATAAAACATTAAAAAGACCAAACAATTTTAAATGTAAATTTCAGTTAATTTATTATTTTATTTTTGTATGTCTGGATAATTAGATTTCCCCAAAAGAAAAACTCTTTATAACTTTATAAACTATAGATTGATTGCCATGATGAATTATTTATACAATATAATGAATTTTGTCAGAAATTTTCTGAAGTTGAGGAAATTTAATTAGATTGTAATCTTTAAAATTTCTTCTTATTTGACTGATATTTCATCTGCATAGCAAGATAGTCAAGAGTGAATTGTACTCAAACATGTTTTAAAAGGTCCCTCACTTGCTTTACAAAGAATGGGAAAGGAAGAAGAACTTTCTAGTAGAAAAAAGTATTGATAAGTATTTTAAGTCAGACTAAATAAAGGATATGTTCTGTGTCTTTGAATGACAGCTTGATTTCAAATTAATAAAGCTGTTATTGTTTGAAATGCATTTCTGAACATGTAAGAAAGAATTATGCTCACATAAGAATGTTCTTCCCTTGAGCTGAAAGAAACTGAATAATTATGTAATGGCAGAATTCAATTTTTCAATATTTGCCCTGAAGTTTTGTCATGTCTTTTTCTTGCTGCATTCAGTGTAGCATCTCTTAATTTATCTGTTTGCATATAATATGCCAAACGGGAAAAAAATCAAACCTAATTTTTTTCCTTATAAATTTTCCTTGGAAATTGAGCCTTTTTGAGAACTATGCCCTAAAACTAGGTTGTTGAATATTGTATATACATACATTATATATCAGTTACCAGTTTTTCAGAGTTAGAATATAGTAAAACATACATAATACCAAAATTATATGGAATATAATTAGAATATTCTTTGATGATTCAGAAGCATTCCATCATTTTAACATGCTTTGCATTAATCATTATATTATGGAATGAACCATAGAGACTATTAAGGAATTCTGTTTGATGAAATTAAGAATCTGTTCCGCAATACCTTGAAATAAATCAGGCTGTTAGGAACATAGACTAGTTTCTAATTTGAAATGTGAAAAATCAGAGCTTACTAAGGTTTTTATATTACAGTCAGTTGAGATAAATTATACTTATTATTAAAAGCTCTTTTCATAAGTGCAAGCATGTTTGGCATTTTAGAGTGTAATTCATCTTTGCGAGGCCCTTTTCATCTCCGTATTCTGGCCTTGGCTGAAATGTGAAGTCTCCAAGTGGAGTTGCAATATTTGGAGAAGGCACAGCCCATTTATGGGAAAAATCATAATCTCCAACCATAAGCAGTGAAACAATCAAATCCCTTTGCTGCTTGTATTGTTATAACAAAGAGGAGTTAAACTTTGGGGAAAGATCACCTTGATGGTCACACTTTCTTGTCTCTGGCAGTTTTCCACTGGGAGATGGGCAAGCCATGGCAATTGCTACCATCCATACCCCTGTGTTCATTTCCTAACAGGCTGGGAAAGAGATGGCAACAAGGCAAGCCCTTGTAGAGCTAAAGGCTCTTTGGCATCTTTTCCCCACTGTTGACACGGGGGTGGAATCCCATCCAGTCATCCTATCAGAGCAGATGCACTTGTCTCCGCACAAACTGAACCCCCACTCTGGCGTGGCTTCTCTCCAGCATCAGACCTGACTGTCTGATGCGGAGGCCACTTTCTTGCAGATTCCTCTGGACTTCTGAACTTCTGGTGGGTGACCTTCAAGTCCTCCAAATCGCACAATGGTCATCTACAGATAGGCCTTTAGTTTTTAACTTGTCTTTCTTGATTGGGGTTAGTACTCAGTGAGCAAACCCAACATAGGTGAACAAAAGCAACATGTTTTGGAGAGGAGGTATATTTTTTATTTTTTAAAATTTAATCTTTATTGTTCAGTTTATTAATTACATTGATCCCCTTTTTCCCCCCTATAACTCCCCTCCACCCGGTACCCATCCCACTCTCCCACCCTCCGCCCTCACCTCGCCCCCACTGTCCTCTCCCATAGTTGCATGATTTTTGTCCAGTCTCTTGCTGCACGTCCCACAACCCTTTTTCTCCCCAAGAATTGTCAGTCCATTCCCTCTTTATGCCCATGATTCTGTTATATTCATCAGTTTATCCTGTTCATCAGATATTTAATTCACTTATTTTTAGGTTCCTTTGTTGATAGATGTGTATTTGTTGTTCATAATTTTTATTTTTACCTTTTTCTTCTTCCTCTTCTTAAAGATTATCTTTCAGCATTTCATATAATATTGGTTTGGCGGTGATGAACTCCTTTAGCTTTTTCTTATCTGTGAAGCACTTCATCTGACCTTCAATTCTGAATGATAGCTTTGCTGGGTAGAGTAATCTTGGTTGTGGATTCTTGCTATTCATCACTTTGAATATTTCTTGCCACTCCCTTCTGGCCTGCATAGTTTCTGTTGAGAAATCCACTGACAATCGTATGGGTGTTCCCTTATAGGTAACTAACTGTTTTTCTCTTGCTGCTTTTAATATTCTCTCTTTATCTTTTGCTCTTGGCATTTAAATTATGATGTGTCTTGGTGTGGTCCTCTTTGGATTCCTATAGTTTGGGGTTCGGTGTGCTTCTTGGACTTTTAAGTCAATTTCTTTCTCCAGGTGGGGGAAGTTTTTGGTCACTATTTCTTCAAATAGGTTTTAATTATCTTGCTCTCTTTTTCTGGCACCCCTATAATTCGGATGTTGGTATGCTTGAGGTTGTCCCAGAGGCCTCTTACACTATCTTCAATTTTTTGGATTCTTTTGGCTTCTTGATTTACTGGCTGAGTGGATTTTGCCTTTTTGTATTTCAAATCTTTGATTTGGTTCTTGCGGTCCTCTAGACTGCTTTTAGGTCTTTGTATAATATTTTTTATTTCAGTCAGTGTATGGTTAATTTCTGGTTGGTCCTTTTTCATATCCTCATAGGTCTCGTTCTTTTCCTCATAGGTCTTGTTCATTTCCTTGAAGGTCTCGGCCTTTTCTAGGAGCCTCTTGAAAAACCTTATAACTGTGGTTTTGAACTCGATGTCCAGTCGTTTTTTTCATCCATTTCTTTCACATATGATTTTTTTCCATGTCTCTGCATGGTGGCTGCTTTCCTGAGTGGGTCGATTAGCTTTGTGTGGTAGATATCCTCTAAGGGACAATGGGTTAGCCTCCCCAGTTACCTGAGGTGAATACTCTTGGTGCAGCCCTTTATGGGTTGCACAGTCTTATTGAAGTTAAGCCTAGATTATTGTTGTTAGCACTAGGAGGGTTTGACCTCCAGGCCAATTGGCTGTGAGGGTCAGCTGTGCTCAGGTTGGATGGGTGGAGTCTCCTGGCTGAGCAGGCAGTGTCAGCTCTGCCCTATGTGGCACCTCTCTGTGCCAGGTGGTAATGGCTGCAAGCACCTCTGAGAGAAAGCTGCTGCCGAGCTCTACCCATTCCTGGACAATTCAGCTTCTCCCCAAATGAGTCTGCACACCCAAAGTCTCACCCAGGATTGTAAAACAATGCAGTCTAGTGGTTTCCCGAACGAGAGAGCAGGTCACGAGTCCTCTCTGTGCGCTCGTGCACCTCTGCTGTTCCTAAGTTTACATGGCCCCTCCACAAGCTTGCCCTCTCCATAAGCTCGCATACCTTTGCAGCGCCCGAGTTTCAGCGTGCTTCCCTACTGTCCAGTTTCACCCTATATGAGTGTGGGTTCCTCAGACCTCCCCCGGAACTGGGAATCAGTGCAGTCGGACGCCTTTATCTTTGCAGCCACCTGCCTTCTCTGCTCACTAGCATGTGCTCAGGGCTCCAAACCTCTGACTCCGTGCGTATCTTCAACGCTGCCCTCCACTGCTCCTCTGAGTCACAGTGTCCTATCTTTACTTTTATTTGTGGAATTTTCACTCAGCCAGCTTTTCGGTGATTCTGGATGATGTTTGTTCTGTTGTCAAGTTGTAGATTTGAAATTGCTCTGTGGGGCAGCAAGATAGGTGTTTACCTATGCCGCCATCTTGGTCTTCTCCAATACTTGTTATTTTTAAAAGCACTTGCATAGTTTTGTTATTTTAAAAACACATTTAAATAGTCTTTATGGTGTTTCCTTATGCTATTTGTGAATTAATATTTTGTTTTTATTCTTTGTGACATGGTGGGAATGGGCCCCATAATCTTTTTGGGGCTAAGGTGCTCTAAAGGTTTGATGGTGTTCAAGGACATGACATTATTCTTTTGGTCAAAAAGCCTCAGGGCCACTTCATTTTTTATGATGTACCTTTCTCTTGTTTATGATAGACTAAGAAGTTGTTTATGTGTACTTAATTTTAAATATCAAATTAATCCGTTGTAAGCAACAGAACTATAAGAGCCCTCTCTCAATATTAGGAAACAATTGTGGACCAAATGATATTAAATCATTCATTTATGGACTTAGATTAAGATATAATTTCATTTCTAATAAGTTAAAGCTCCCCTGCCACTTTTAGGAAATGTGTGATTGGATTACAATCTTTAAAATTAGCTTTGATTTGCTCTATTTTTTTTACGTCTCGACATTCCTTGGCTATAATCTTGTTCGATTTCCCAATCTCAGTGATTTGGCTAATACTGGAATGGTTAATATCCAAGGAGAACAAGGCCATCTAGAAGTTAGGTTTTGCCTCTAAGTCATTTCAAAGCTGAAACCTCCTTTTAGAAATGATAGAAACATCAATGATGAGAATCATTGATCGGCTGCCTCCCGCACCTGGTGAAGGGAGCGTGTGCCCTTCACCAGATCATTGATCGGCTGCCTCCTGCTCCTGGTGAAGGGAGCGTGTGCCCTTCACCAGAATCAAACACCAGACCCTTCATTCCGCAGGCCGAGGCTCTGTCCATTGAGCCAAACCCATTAGGCTAGGAAGGCTGTACTTTTGTGATGTGCTTTCACAGGGCAGGAAATATAACAAAGAAACTTTGAATCCTAGGGCAGTTTTTGCAAATTTTATCATTTAGTCTTACTAAGTATTCCAAGTATCACTAACCAGAGCTTTCTTACTTGGAATGGCATGAATTTATTGTACTTTTTTTTTTGCACGTTTTATAGGGTGCTTGTGCTGTTTTGTTGACTTTTGCATGTAGTCTGGCAAAACCTTTGGGAGCAATTACGATCATGTATTGAGTGTACTAGTACATCAAATAAGCCACGTATATTCTTTCTGGAACAAAGATGGAACCAAATACAATTAATTGAATAAACTAAACAAGGTGTATCTGCTAACCATACTAATATACTTGCCTTGCAATAAAGAGATCTTTAGTCCTAGCCGGTTTGGCTCAATGGGTAGAATATTGGCCTATGGACGACTGAAGGGTCCGGGGTTAAATTCTGGTCAAGGGCATGCACCTTGGATGCTGACTGCATCTTTCGCCCTGGCCAGGGTCCATACAGGAGGCCAACAAATCAATGTATCTCTCTCACATCAATGTTTCTCTTTCTCTGTCTCTCCCCCTCCCACTCCCTCTAGAATCAATAGAAATATTCTCATATGAAAATTAAAAAAATTAATCTTTACATTATAAAGATGTTTGTATCTCCCCAACCCTATTATATAGATTCTGAGGATGAAACCAACAGAGGGTTGTCATGAAGCTAATGAAAACAACCAAGTAATTATCAGGAAAATGAGCACAGCACCTGCGACTTTAGTTGTCACCTGTTGGGATCACTACCCATGTTTACTTAAATCTTCACTTTCCCCCAAAAAACTTGGAGTTTGGGACAAACAATACTTTCTACTAGTTACAAAATAATGTAACATCTTTGTATTTGTATACGAAGGTGGATATATTTGCATAGCCCATTAAAGGATCTCATAGAGTATGTTTGTGTGTGTGTGTGTGTGTGTGTGTGTGTGTGTGTGTGTGTGTGTGTGTGAGTTTGTGTCAGAAAGAGAGAGAGAGGGAGAGAGAGTTGATTTGTCATTTTACTCATTTATGCATTCATTGGTTATACTTGTATGTACCCTGACCGGGGATTGATCTTGCGACTTGGGAGTATCGTACTACAATCTAACCAACTGAGCTACCCAGCCTTGGCCATAGAGCATTTTTGTCTTCAGAGATGTTCAGAGTCAAAGAAAAGAGAAAGTTTACTTTATTTTTTAAAGTCATAGACTGTTTGCTCCTCAATTAATAAGTTTATACCTCTCCTTCTCATATCCTCATTTATTGTATCTACCAGGAGAATCAAAATGTTTTCCATGGGGAAAAATTCACTCTTTCATGATACTTAGAAGTAATTTTAAACTTTGGCACTAAACAATATGCAACAGAGTATAAACAGGCTTTCTATTCATAACAGTATAAATGAAAAGACACTAAAAGGATTGGTGAACTGTGGTCAGACCTGAAGTTGTAGGTAAAGCTTTTAAGTAATTTGAGAATGAGGTCTGTGCAAGTCAGTGCTAAAATCAAAGGATTTTTTTTTACCCTAACAGATTTTGTTTCAGGAACATTTTTCTTCTTTATCCTCTGAGGTTTTTTTTCTTCTTTCTTTCTTTCTTTTTTTTTTAAAATACAACACATTCAGTAAAATTCTTCCATGTTTAAATTTATGATAGAATTCAGAATAAAGGAAGAGAGGATGAGGAAAGTGCCTTCTTCACCAATTACTGTTAAAAAGCTCAAAGGATATATAGCCCTCAAAGGATATGTAGCTGCCTCGTTGTACAGGCTACATTATCTACATTATGGATACTGTGTACAACTGCCCCCGCCCCCCAAAGGTTAATCTACAGAGCTGTTGGCACCATGCCCAACCTCTACAATGGTTCCAGCCTAATTACCTGTAATATTTAATTTTGGGGGAAAAGATAATTTAGTAATATCCTATATTGTTATGAAAAAAAGAGATTTTTGCACATCATCCCAGTCAACAAATAATATTAACTGAGTGTCCGCTGGTTGCTGAGTTCAGAGTTAAATTACACTCCAGGAGACAGACAGGATATTGGGCAACTTCTGTTTCCCAAGCTCAAAACAAGGAGTAGAGAACAGTCATTTGCTCTTGAGGAGTTGGGAATATACACCATTCCCCACCAAGAATAATGAACAGTCTAGAAAGAGCTGTCTGTAGATAAATTTTTTTAGCTAATAGATATTTAATGAGCATCTATCATGTGCACGGCATTATTCTAGGTGCTACAGAAGATAAAAACATGAGTTACCCATGAGCTTTGCTGTCCCCAAACTTACCTGTTCATAAATATACACAATGTATATTTGCATACACAACAGGTGAGGCAAAGGTCTATTTACCATGGTTTTTATGGAGAATACTACAATAATTAATGAATAATAACACAAGAATAAACTCACATGCAAATGTGAGAATACTTTTGCCCCACCCTGTGTATATGTATATATTTGTAAATATTATTTAGTGGTGCAATTCCAGTGTCATAGGAGTTCAAAGTTGTGAAATACTTTATTGTAGAAAGCATGGTGGAGTGGGAGATATATGAACTTTGGAATTAGACTTCCCCCTGAATGAAGGCTCCATGTTTTACCACAATCATGAGTGCCATGGAGCACATGAGTCAATCAAACAAGTTTCTTGGAATTTAGCACAGTCATCTATATCCAGGCCAGTTGTAAGCATCAGACAGGAGAGCATACCTGGTGAGTAGCAGGAAAGTGAGGGCTTTTGATACCCCTTTCTCTTTCAGCTGGGTTGATCATGAAGACTTCCTGCAGGAAGTACCATTAGGTGTGGAACCAAAGAGAAATACCTTAAATTTTTACTCTGCCATCCCATCTATACTTATAATAGGGTAATATGCAAATTAGTCAGGACGATGTCACTAAATGACCAATCGGCAGGAAAGCAGGGCAGCGACCTATGAGTGTCAGAGAACTACAGAGGGATGAGGCAATGAGCGGAAAGCTACAGGACGGTGGGGTAGCTAGTTATTAGTGGTGGAGAGCTATGAGCAGCGAGCAGCGGTGGGCAGGGTAAGGCAGCCAGCTGAGGCAAGCGAGCTACTAGTGCACAGATTCATGTGCAGGGCCACTAGTAAAGAAATAAAATGGCATAAACAATGTTACAAATCAAGATAAAAGGCATTAGATTAGATTGGAGATTATATAAAAGAAGCAAAAGAAACAGCTGTCCTCAAGTCTCATGATGAAATACAATTATAATTTTTAGACCCTCAGTTTTGTTCTAAGCCTTTTGACATCTCAGGAAATGTAGAATGAAAGTTTGTTACAGTTTTTAATAGTGATATGAAAAATAGTACAAATGTATTATTAAAGATTTCTTTTCATCTGGCAAACTTTATCTCTGGGTCCCTTGTATTAACATTGTATAAATATTTTCCCAATTGCCTCTCCATGGTGTTACTACTTTCTGAAGCCGCCAACTTTTCGGTCTCCATTGACATTTTTCTCTGTCCTTGTCTTTTCCTGGCCCTCTCCATATTTCTTCCTTATTCTATTTAGTTCATCCTAGCAACTTATTTTTTACTTAAAAAATCCATCTTTGTCCCTCATTCAGAAAACTCCCTTTATCCAAATTCCCCATCTTTCTCTCTCTCTCTTTTTTCCCATTACATGACATGAAAGACGCTAAAATATTTTCTTGACTTCTTTTGCAACTGGGCTTCCATCCTCACTGAAATTATTCTCATTACATTCATGACTTTTTGCCACCATAATCCAGTAGTTATTCTGCATTCTATTCCTGCTTCCATGTTCTTGAGCATTAATTTTATTTTATTGACCATGCTTTATTTAAAAATTCTTCCTTACTTTAAAAACAATGTTATTTTATTGTGGTAAGAACACTTAACATGAGACCTACCCTGTTAACAAATTTTTAAGTATATAATACATAATTGCTGACTATAGTTACAAGGCTGTACAGAAGATTGCTAGAGCTATCAATCTTGTACAACTAAAAATTTATGCATGCTGATTACTAATTCCCCTGGTGGCCAACATTTCACTTTTTGATTCTATGATACTGACTATTTTAGATGCCTAATTGTAGTGAAATCATGTAGCATTTGTCTTTCTATGACTGGTTTATTTTACTTACCACAATATCCTTAAGGCTTATCCATGTTGTTGCATATTACAACATTTCCTTTTTTTAAAAAAATAAAGGTGAAATAATATTCTACTATATGTATATACCTTTACCTTTTCTTCACCCATTCATCTGTTGGTGGATATTTAGATTGTTTCCACATTTTGGCTATTATGAATAGTGCTGCAGCGAACATGGGAATTCAGATATCTCTTCGAGATCCTGATTTCAACTCTTTTGGATAAATATTTAGAAGTGGGATTGCTGGCTCATATGGTAGTACTATTTTCAATGTTTTTTCAAGGAACTGCTTACTCTTTTCTATAGTGGTGACACCACTTTGTGCTCACACTAGCAGGGTGCAAGGAACCCAGTTTCTCCATGTCTTCCACAATGCTGTTTGTCTTTGATTTTTGAGCATAGTCATCCTGACAGAAGTGAGATGATATCTCATTGTGATTTTGATTTGCATTTGCAGATGATTAGTCACATTGAGCCTTTTCAAATATGCCTGCTGGCCATTGGAATAGTTTCTTTGGAGAAAATTGGAGTCCTCCACCCATTATTACTTATTTCTATCATTTGCTATTAACTTGTAGGAGTTCTTATAGGAGTTTCTTGTAGGAGATTAACCTCCTATTAGATGTACAGTGTGCAGCCATTGGCTCCCATCCCACAGGTGGCCTGTTTCCTTTGCTGTGCAGATGCTTGTTCGTTTGATATAGTCCCACCTGTTTAGTTTTGGTTTTGCTGCCTGTGCTTTTGGAAACAGGACCTCTTCCTGATAATACAGGAGCCTTTGTGGGTTTTCCCCCTCATGAATCTTCTTTTTATTAAGTTGGTTTTGGTTACATTGGTTCATAAGATCCCATAGGTTTCAAGTGTACATTTGTATCATCCATTGATCTGTATATTGCATTAGGTGCCCGCCACCCAGAGTCAAATCGTCTTCCATCACCATATATTTGGCTCCCTATGCCCTTTCCTGGCTGCCACCCTCTTCCTTCTGTTAGCCACCATACTGTTGTCTGTTGTCTGAGTTTCAGTGACATATCATCCCACATATAAGTGAAGTCATATGGTTCTTCATTTTTTATGACTGACTTATTTCACTTAGCATAATTTTCTCAAGCTTCATCCTTGTTGTTGCAATGGCAATATTTCATCTTTTCTGTGGCTGAGTGTGTATATGTCCATATTTTCTTTATCCGACCATTTATTAAAGGACACTTTGGTTGTCTCCATGTCTTGGCCACCATGAATTATGCTGAAATGAACATAGAGGCACATATATCTTTGTGAATGAATGTTTTTAAGTGTTTTAGGAGGTAGATACCTAGAAGAGGTATTGCTGGGCCATATGGTGACTCTATTCTTAACTTTTTGAAGAATTGCCATACTGTTATCCATAGTGGCTGTACCAGTTTACATTCCCACCAATAGTGAATGAGGGTTCCTTTTTCTCTAACTTTTCCAACACTTTTCCTGTCTTGTTCATAATAGCCATTCTAGCAGGTATGCGGTGGTATCTCAGTGTCATTTTGATTTGCATTTCCCTAATAGCTAGTGAAGTCCAGCATCTTTTCATATATTTGTTGGCCATTTGTATGTTTTCTTAGGAGAAGTGTGTTCAGGTCCCCTGCCCATTTTTTAATTGGATTGTTTGTTTGTTTTGTGTTGAGTTGTATGAGTTCTTTATGTATTTTGGACATTAACCCCTTGTTGGGGCTCTTTATTTGCAAATACCATTTTCCATTTGGTTGGTTGCCTTTTTGTGTTGTTGTCAGTTTCTTTTGCTGTGCAGAACATTTTAGTTTGATATAGCCCCGTTCATTTATTTTTGTCTTTACTTCCCTTGCCTTTGGGTCAAATTCATAAAATATTCTCTGAGACCAAGGCCCATAAGTTTAGACCCTGAATAGCGAAAGCAATCCTGAAAAGAAAGGAATGAAGCTGGAGAATCACATTAGCTGACTTCAAATTATACTACAGAGCTACGATAATCAAAACAGTATGGTATTAGCAGAGAAACAGCCACAGAGACTAATAAAACAGAAATTGTGAGCACAGAAATAAAACTATATATATATGAGCAAATAATTTTTGACAAAGGAGCCAAAACACACATTGGAGAAAAGAAAGCCTCTTCAGTAAATGGTGCTGGGAAAATTGGAAAGCCACATGCAAGAGAATAGAACTAGATTATAATTTGTCTGCATGGACAAAAATTAATTCAAAATAGACCAGAGAAAAGACCTAAACATTAGATTGAAACTAAGTTACGATCACTTCTTGTTATTCTTAAATATGTGCCTTTGGAACAGCCCTCTCTTCTAGTGTCCAGACCAAAGCACTCAATGACTGATTGTGCATGTTTCCCTATATGTTCCATGGCAACACATGCTGTAACTCATTAACATTTCTAAAATTCAACTCATTTTCTTTTCTACCGAATTTCAGTTTTTCTTGGGGCTACCAGAATCTACCCTGGGGGCTACCCTTGGTTAGAATAGCTCATGATTTCCTTTTAAAGAGCTATTTCTCATCCTCTATGTATTCATTCATCATCTTCTTTAAAGGTCTTTAGAATCTGCTTCCACTTCTCAGTCTCATTACCCTTATTTGGGTTTTAGATATTTTATTTCTTGCCTGAAATTGTGCAAGGACCTTAAGATTGCCTCTATTCTTTCCTCACTCTCACTCTTTCTTTTTTAGATGCTATAAATGAGTACACTTCAGAAAAAAAACAAAAACAAATCTGATTTCCTTAAAAGCTCTGTGTGTTTATTCCTTATATACTCATACTAGGGGCCCAGTGCATCATTTCATGCACCTTGAAAGGAACTGTGGACTGCGAGGCTATGGTGGGCACAGGGATGGGTCTTGGCCCATCCTCCAAACCCCTGTACAGCCCCTACTGCTGCGGCCCCAGTCCTCTGTCTGCCAGCAGCCTTGCTCCCCCTGCTGCTGTTACCATGCACTGATGTTGGCCTCACTCACACCTGCTGACAGCATGGAGCAGCTGGGACTGGTGTCACCAGCAGGTTTGAGTTGGTTGGTGCCATCAGCAGATGCGAATGGTGACTGCTGCCCAGATCACCCCTCAGGAGCAGGGGGAGGTGGAGAATCCCGGAGGGGCAATTGGGGCTGCCAGCCACTGCTCTCACCTGCTGACAGTGCTGAGTGATCAGGACTGGCACCGGGTGCCAGCAGAGGGTACGAGCAGTGGCTCCAATGCCAGAACTGGGCATGTAGGAACAAAGAATTTTCAGTGACCACCAGAGGCTCGCCCCGATGACAATGACCAGTGCCCCACCTTGGTCTGGTGCCTCCACTAGCCTGCTCCACCATCCCACTGTGGCCGATGCCTGCCATGTTCCGCATGTGCTTCCTGGTGGTCAGACCATGTCATAGTGACTATTTGGTTGTTTTGTTGTTCTGCATTTCAGTCTATTTGCATATGAGGATTTTATATATATAGATAGTTTGTCATGTCTTGAAATGGTGGTCAGATGCCAAGTATACCCAGTTTTCTTCCTTTTCCTTTCTTCCAAGTGATATGCTGTCTCCTTTGTCAGATCTCCCAAATCCACCCTTCAAACCTTGTTCATCTTTGCTCTCCAAACCATTACATGCGTCTTATCAGGTCACCCTAAGCAGGGTTGGACAACTCTGTTTCTGTTATGATTGGTGTTTTATATCTCAAACCTTTGCTTACACATCTCTCCCCCTAGAAACCAGTTGAATTTTTTAAGTGAGTAATTTACTACTATAACCCAATATCTATTTTTTTTTGCTTGACACTCTCAGAAACATTACTCACAAAAACAGGATGTCAGTACTCAGACATTGCTAGCCCAACTTCTCCACTTTACTTATGAAAACAGAGCAAAGAGGTTAAGTGATTTGCGCAAGGTCTCATTTAGTTATTGGCAACTTTAGGTTAAAACTCATTTTTGCATGGGTCCAAACCTTAAGTCAGGAGTAATCCCACTACATCATTATTATTTTCTCCTGGCCCCTTACCCAGCTAGGTGCATTTCCTTGTGATAAAGTGAGAAAAGTTTGGGCTTGGCTGTGAGCAGCCTGAGTGTCAATGAGTATGCCATGTCATGGAAGAGAAAGAAATGAGAAATCTTTCCGTTGAGATTTTCAGCAGAACCAGAGTCTGGGTTTCCTGACACAGAGGTGACACATTCAGTCCCTGGGGGCAGTTGTGACAGCTCCCGCTTCTGGGACAAGGGGCAGTGGGTGGAGGGTGAGAAGGTGATGGAGCGAATCTTGAGTGACCTTTGCCTCAGTGGGGATGAGCTCAGGGAGGGAGGTCAGCTGAGAGATTTTGAGGCGGTGGGGTCAGGGCACCAATGAAGGCGAAGCTTCCTCTGCACCATGTTGTTGTCCTTGCTAGAGCTCAGTGGTCCCATCTTGTTCTTTACTCCAACTTTCTCCAGGTGCATGCGCCTTGTATTTATGTAGGTCAGGGACCCACTTGTCACACAGTCACAAATGTAGTTTAAACACAGTAAATGCTCCCCTTTCACAAAGCGGAAAGACAAAGGACTAGCTCTTGGGCTATGGTTAGTTTTTTGCAGCGTTTGTTTTCCCTACCTTTACAACTGTCTTGCAGGGTCTTGTGCACTCTGAAATGATGTCATAGGTAACAGAGAGTTCAGGTGAAGTTTTAATACATTGATGGAGGCATCTAATTTATACTGTACCTCGTTCCAGAAAACTTTCAAGAGGCCTTGCACTTCAATAGCTTGCAATTTGTTACATTTTAAGAGACGCCGCTCTAACGTATTTTTCTTTCTTTGGGAATGTCCACATTCCTCCCAGGGAAGGTTAGAGGCCCCCTGTGCAAAGAAGCCTCAGTCATAACCACCCTATGGATCATGGCTGTGACTGTATCTACCGCTCCACGGAGTTTCTGTCGTTGCTCTTGCATTCAAGCACCTCGGGTTCTTTTTACAGTGACCGCCTGCATCTAAAGTTTCCTTTCAATTTAAATTCTTTTCCCTCTTTATATTTTGCAAGGCCTGCTTTTGCAGCATATGGCTACAATTTAATAATGCAAAGCGTTTTCCTCCTCACAGCTGGAAAGCTGGGATTGTTCTGTATCACAGATAACAGTGGACTGCTCCAGGCTTGTTAAAATCACTGAACTTTGCAGAACCTAAGCTTGCTAGGTGTGTTACTCTGGGAAAAGGCACCCAAGGGACCCTCACTTGCATGCTGAGAAGGAGGGGTAAATTCTATAGCAATATTTTATAAGTGGAATAAAATACTTTAAAAAATCTATCTATCTGTCTATCTATCTGTCTATCTATCTATCTATCTATCTATCTATCATCTATCTAGATATTTATCTAGATATCTACCTAAGTTTTAATGTTTCTATCTCATAGGATTATTGAATGTGATTTAAAGTTATTAGGCAAATTTACCAAAGTCTCATTTCTTCTTTCTTCTACTGTAATTATAAAGAGTATCAAGATTTGAAGTAATTTAAAGCAATTACCTTTGTGGGATAATTTGACTCTTATTGGCTTTTATATAATAATGTCATTGATGGAAGAAGAATTTAAGAAAAAAAATCAGGTTTTGATTTTCAAAGTTGTTACCAACTCTTTTGGGTCTTTTGACTTGAATTCTGCTCGTCATGGACCTTACACACTTTCATGTCATTTTCTATATCACAATCCACGCAGACTCCTGTTTTCACTGAGGTATTTCTAAGTCTTGATCCCCACCCCCATACCTTGAGCATATCCATGTCCCCATGACATTCAGGAGGAAGAAAACCACTCAACTTTCAGATTTGTGCACTTGTTAATGACATGAGACAAACAGACATGATGTATTCTTTCATATATTATATGTTTCCATTTACATGAACTGTCTGGAACAGGCAAAACCATAAACATAGAAAGTAGATTAGTGGTTGCCAGGGACTGGGGATGTTAGTGGCGGGGGGAAGGGTAATGGGCACGTGTCTGTTCACAGGCACAGGGTTTCTTTTGAAAGTGATGAAAATGTTCAGGAATCCCTATTAGTGATGGTTGTATAGCGTTCTGAATATACTAAAACTGAAGTGTACCCTTGAAAAAGGTATTTAGGTTATATCTCAATTAAGCTGTAGGTTTTTATTCTTTCCATGCCTATGAGCCATCTGGAAAAAATGGTCTGGAGCTCCAGGCTAGGATAGAGATTTGGGGTTTTTAACCTGGGGATTACAGACCTCCGGGGATTTAGGTAGAGGCTGGTATCTAGAAGTCGCATGGAGAGGGTGTGAGTGTACCTGTGTGTTTCTCTGAGCGCCCTGTGTCTTGGTGAGGTGCTTTACTCTGGTGAGGTGCAGAGGCCATGGCAGGTTCGGATGACAAGTGACATGATGTGAAAGTCTGTCTCCATTGTTTATTTTGTGACGCCTTTTAAAAATGAAGTGGACATGGATGGACCTGGAGAGCATTATGCTAAGTGAAATAAGCCAGTTAGAGAAAGACAAGTACCATATGATTTCACTCATATGTGGAATTTAATCAACAAGCTGAACTACCAAGGAAAGTAGAGACAGACTCACAGATAGAGAGCAGGCAGTCAGCTCTGGTAGAGGAGGAGGGTTGGGGGTTAGTGGAGAGATTATGAAAAAAAGAAAAAAAAGAGAGAGAGAACTCATGGTCATGGGCAATAGTGTGATGATAGTAAGTGGGAAGGGTGGGTAGGTGAAGGTGGAAAGGGCATAGAGGGGAAAAATGCTGATGTAAAAAACAAAATAAAAATGAATTGGAATTTTAGTTGCAAAATTTGATATTTTGAATTGCACTCATTTTCTGAGTTGAGTTACTTTCTAAGCAGTAAGTGAAGTTTATAAAATGATTATTTCCATCAGGATATGAAGCACTCGGCCATTTTATACGTGATATGTTACAGTTGATGTCCAGAATAACCCATGTGATTACATTACATCAACAGGTGAAGAAGGGAGTATCTTTGGGTTTTGAGAGAGCACCTAGAAAGGCAGATGGATGAGGAAAGGCCACTGATGGGGTTACTCTTAAATGAGAAAGACAAAATACTTAAAAAAAAAAAAGATAGTTGGCTCCCGGCTGGTGTGGTTCAGTGATTAAGCATTGACTTATGAACCAGGAGGTTAGATTCCCAGTCAGGATACATGTCCAAGTTACAGGCATGGATCCCCCGTGGGTGGCATGCAGGAGGCAGTCAATCAGTGATTTCTCTCTCATCATTGATGTTTCTCTCTCTCTTTTCCTCTCTGAAATCAATAAAAGATATATTAAAAATAAGACAGTTGGTGCTGAAAAGAGTAATGGGATTAAGAAGTATACATTGATACAAAATAGTCATGGGGATGTAAAATAGAGCAAAGGGAATCCTATCTAAGAAAGAGGGAATATGCAAATTGACCATCATACCATAGCAAAGATGGTGACACCCTCAGCCAATAAGGAGGGAATATGCTAATTGACTGCCACCCCCTCAAAGATGGTGGTGCCCAGTCCCCTTAGCCCCACTTGGGCAGCAGGTGCACAGCATGGCCAGACCCTCCCCCAGGCAGGTCCAGCTGTTCTGCATGCCAGTCTCCACAGTCCCCCAGTTCTCTCAGCCCCCCAGCTGCCCAGGGCCAGCCCAAGGTGCAGGCAAGCCTCGGATGGTGGCTGCCCAGCCGCCCAGAGCTGCCCGAGGTGCAGGTAACCAGGGCTGGCCAAGGCTGTGCTGCTGGCAGTGGCAGTAGCAGAGGTATGATGGGGGCATTGCCTTCCCCTGATCACCCGGTCCCCTTCCACCCATGAGGGCTCCCAGACTGAGAGGGGGCAGGCCAGGCTGAGGGATGCCCCCTCCAGTGCATGAATTTTTATGCACCGGGCCTCTAGTATAATCAATAATAGTTAATAACTATATATGGTGCCAGGTAGATATTAGAATTATTGGGGTGATCACTTTGTAAGGTATATAAATGTCTAATCACTATGCTATACACCTGAAACTAATATAAAGTAGTATGGAATGTCAATTGAAATTCAAATAGAAAGAAAAATAGTTTCATATTGGGGGAAAAAAGAAGAGTTGCCACTGAATCTTATTGCATTACTACTTAAAGAAAAATTGCATTCTGTCCCTTTAACTGGAGCACCTAGATTTTTAAATAATTGTCTCTCATCTCTGCAGCTAGCATTTTGCCTTGGATGCTATCCCTTATTCATTATAAGTATTCACAAGTCTGTGATGATCTCTATAATGTGCCAGTATGATTGTTTTATTTTTATAAAATTTCCATGGAAATAAAACAAAATATGTATTTTGAATGATGTGAAGTTGGTCTTTGTCTAATAGTCATGTTTGGTTGTAAAAAAATGCATTCAAAATTCTCTCTATGTATTTGTATTTTTTCAACTTTCTTGTATTTGAAAAGGTTTTGTTTTTTGCACTTTTCCACATGCATGTAGGGTTGGTGATTTCTTTTCTTCATTAATTGTGCCACTTATTCATTCGGAATGTTTTTTCTCCTACTTATTGTAATTCATCTTAAATCCCATCCTAACCTTTGCGGATTGACTTTTTTTTTTAAATTTCTCTTTGCCTACCAGTTTGTTTTCAACACTTTATTCTTGTTATCTTTTTGTCTTTTGGTCTTTAAAAATGGCTGAATTTTAATTGCTTATGTTGATCTAATGTTCTATATAGGATTCCTTAGTCCACTTACATTTAATTGTAATGATTGATATACTTGATTTTATACTTTCTACTTTCCTTTATGTTTATTATTTATTTTTACATCTTATGTTCTTATTTTTACTGTATTAAGTTCCTATTCATTGTGTTTTGTTCTTTCTGTTAATTTGGAAGTTTTACCTTCCCTTTCCCTCTCTTGAAATACTTTCTTTATTAGTATTTGAAAACAGTATACAGTTTTCATATTGACTTATAGGTATTACTGGAGGCCCAGTGCATGAAATTCGTGTACAGGGGAACACCCTATCCAATCTGGGACCCCTCAAGGGATGTGAGACATACCTCTCACAATCCAGGACTGCTGGCTCCCAACTGCTCGCCTGCCTGCCTGATCACCCCATAATCACTCCCCTGCCAGCCAGATTGACACCTAACTGCTCCCCTGCCAGCCCAATTGTCCCTAACTGCCCTCCTCTGCCAGCTTGATCACCCCCAACTTTCCCCGCCTGCAGGCCTAGTCCCCCCCAACTGTCCTCCCCTACAGTCCTGGTTGCCCCCAACTGCCCTCCCCTGCTGGCCTGGTCCCCCTCAACTGCCTACCCTTTAGGCCTGATCACCCCCAACTGCTCTCCCCTAGAGGCCTGGTTGTCCCTAATTGCCCTCCCCTGCAGGCCTGATTGCCTCCAACTGTTCTCTCTTGAAGGTCTGTTCCCTTAACTGCTCTCCCCTGCTGGCCTGATTGCCACAACTGCCCTCCCCTGCTGGCCACCTTGTGGTGGCCATCTTGTGTCCACATGGAGCAGCCATCTTTGACCACATGTGGGTGGGCATTTTGTGTGTTGGAGTGATGGTCACTTTGAATATTATTCTTTTAATAAATAGGATGATTATCATCTGTATTTTAGAGAAGAGAAATGTGAAGTGTAGGAAAGTTGCCTAATTTGCCTTAAGGTTACAGAGTAAATGGTAGAGCTGATTTTTTAGTATAGTTTAACATAATTTAATTTACTTATATTAATTATATTATTACATTATAATATAACTATAAAATAAATATAGCCAACTTATAAACCATAAAATATTGTGCTAGTAAACTAAAATATTGGAGCAAATTGATAATATTTTTGGAAAATTCTATATAATAAAAGAGTAATATGCAGATTGACCATCTCTCCAACACAAAAGAGGGCTGCCCCCATGTGGTCAAAGTTCCTGCTCCCCATGTAGACACAAGATGGCCACCACAATATGGCCAGCAAGGGAGGACAATGGGAGGTTCCAGGCCATCAAGGGAGGGCAGTTGTGGGCAATCAGGCCACCAGGGGAGGGCAGTTGGGAGGGACCAGGCCTGCAAAGGAGGGCATTTGGGGGCAATGAAGCCTGCAGGGGAGGGTAGTTAGGGGTGACCAGGCCTGCAAAGGAGGGCAGTTGTGGGCGATCACGCCAGCAGGGAAAGGCAGTTGGGAGGGACCAGGCCTGCAAGGGAGGGCAGTTAGGTCGATCAAGTCTGTAGGGGAGGGCAGTTAGGGGTGACCAGGCCGGCAGAGGAGGGAAGTTGGGGGCAAACAGGCTGGCAGGGGAGCAGTTAGGAATCAATTAGGCTGGCAGGGTAGTGGTTGCAGGGTGATCAGACTGGCAGGCAGAGGCAGTTAGTGGCGATTAGGGAGGCAGGCAAGTGAGCAATTTGGAGCCAGCAGTCCTGGATTGTGAGAAGGATGTCCTACTGCCCATTTAGGATCAGGCCTAAATGGGCAGTCAGACATCCCTCGAGGGGTCCCAGATTGAAGTGGGTGCAGGCTGGGCTGATGGACACCCCCCTGCCCCCATGCACGGATTTTGTGCACCAGGCCTCTAGTATATAATAAAATTGTCTTAAGACCAGAAAACCTGAATAGAATAAATTTCATGAAAGACTCGAAGGTGTCGAAGAAGCTTCTCTGAAACAGATTCTAGGAAAATGTTTTTGCCAGTGATCCCCTCCCTCCCCCAAATTTTCAAGAACTTCATTTTTTTTTTCAGAAAAAATGACTCTTATCCTAACCATTTTATGAAATATGCATATAATCCTGGTATGAAAGCCTGACAAAATACAAAATTTCCCAGAAAGGTATCCTAACTACATATAGAGAAGTAAGAAGAAAATGTTAGCAAACCAATGCAGCAGTAAATTAAAAGAGTTTTCCTCCATGGACATGCAAAGATAATTTATTCTGGGAATCTAGTAATATACAACAATACTAAATGCTGTAAGGAAAAAAAAATGGGGAATCTCTACTAAGGTCAAAAAGTATTTAATAATATTCAATAATCATTCTGGTTGGAAAGTATTTTTAAAACTTGAGAAAAGTAGGAATAAGTGAATATATCAAATGATGAAAAAAATTAGACTTCAATTAATAGGCAACATTATCATTAACTGTGAAACTCTAGAAATAATCTAATCAATATTAGTAATAAAATATTCCTGCTAGTACAATTCCTATTTTACCTATATTTGAATGTTATCTATCTGAAAGATATTCAACTTTATTATAATAAAACAAATGAAAATTATAACAATGCTATATTTACTCCACCAACTTGCCACGATGAAAAACAAATCACTACTGATATGAGTGATATGTAGTTCTGGCAGCAGGGGGTGACATGGACCCACTCGTGATCTGTCAGATTGAGTATAAACTGGGACAAACGTTTGTCAAAAGCAGCTTGACAGTTTTTACCAAGACTTTAAAAGACTCTGTGTCCTTTGACCCCATAAGTCTACTTCTGGGAACTCCAGTCTAAGGAATCATGAGAACTGCTGACAAAGATCTGTGTTCAAGGACATTAATGGCAGTGTATTTATAATGTTTTTAAAAATGGTGAATAACCTAAAACAAACAATAGGAGAATGGTCAAATAAAGTATTGTATGTACATGCAATATAATATTACATAGGCATTAAAATCATGCTTTTAATAAAGTGATTTGAGAGAGGAAAGGGAGAAAGAGAGAGAGAAAGAGAGAGAGAGAGAACCATCGATGTGAGAAACATCGATCAGTTACCTCCCATAAGCTCCCTGACCAGGAATCAAACCCACAACCTAGTTATGTGCCTTGACTGGAATTGTGCCCTGACAGCAGCCTTTTGGTGTATGGAATGATGCTCCAAACAACTGAGCCACCCACCAGGATAAAATTCTGCTTCTGATAAACTATTTAATTTAACAAAAAGTGTTAATATTTAATTAGTAAAAAGCAAGATACAAATTAATTTATATTTGATCTCAACTTTATAAAAACGCACATATACACATATACAAATCAGTTTAATGGATTAGTTAAAAATACTAAAAACCACAAATAACATTAATATAATAATGTTATATTATTTACTATCAGTGTATGTTAAATTCAGAAAATTTCTGACTCTACTAGATCACTTATATCACTATCGTGGATTTATATTGCATATGGAAGGATACCTAATTCTAAATCAATGCTAGAATCTTAACCTTGGCTATTTGCTGATGCTCAGTCTCTGTGCCAAGAACCATTATCTTTGCAATGATTAGTATATCTATTACACAGTCACAATTTCATCCTTAATCACGGACAGTTCAGATAAGTTGAAAAAACGGAAGATAGAACTATGTCTTATAATACAGCTACCAGACACTTACCAAGGGTTAGTTGTAGTAGCTGAAATATAAAAATTGGCAAAGAGCTAGTGCGAAATACTCTTATCTTCTTCCTCTTTGCATCCATAAAGCAAAGGATTTAGACATCTTTTATACTCTGTTGAAGGAAGTGAATAGTTGGAATCATAAAGACTAGGTATCTAGACTCCTGTTCTTTCTCCACAGCAATACAAGAAACCAATAGGAAACAACCATGTGAAAAAAGTGGAATCAGAGGTGTTTTTATCCAATGTCCTATTCAGGGATAATTCTTAATTCTAATAAGGGTCTTTCTAGCCAGAAACTCCCTACTTCTGTAGACACAAGTTTTGCCATCTGTAAAATGGGAACAGTATGACAACTTGTAGGCATTACCTGAATTAATACTTTATAAGATCTTAGGGCAGTAACTTGTCATGTGTTGATCATTATTACCTCTGTAAAGTTTCACATTTCTTCCTGGGACATTTCTAATTGTATGACAACCCTGCTTATGGGGCCATGAAACAGTTGTTGGAAGTATGCAGAATAAATATATTCCACCATCTACATTCCCAGTTCTCCAGATACTTGAAGACAGCTTTCATGAATTTAATAACAGCTTTCTGTGGCTTATTTATTTTTAAATTCAATAATAAAATACAGTAGACTATAAAAATGAGCGTTATCAGTCTTCCTTTGGATTTTCTATGTAAATGTTGTTTAACATTTAAATGGTGCTGTTTATAATTTGAGATATTAACAGTTAGATATGCCATTGTATCCCTCTGTTATTGTTTGTAAAGGAGGTTAAACACTATATTAACTTCTGAGTAGTGATTTATTGTTGCTTTTGTTAGAGAAAAATGAACGAAGAAGTAACATCATATAATTTGATATTGCCTTTGAGGGTTTTCAGTTTGCAGAGGTCTTCATTTCCAACTCAATTTCAGTTTTTAAAAAGCAAACATGTGGTGTAAGTACAGCATCCTGTAAATGCCGAGTTGCTCTTTGCTTCCTGGCTTAAGCTGTTGTGTAGTAGTGCTCAGTAACCATTAACCAGCTGCTCTACCTCAGAGATGCTCATATTTCCTTTGGTAGATGAAGAGAATTTACATTGCACGAATGTCTCCAAATTGCTTTAAGATCTCTTGGCCCGTGTATCCGCTATTTAGATTCACAGTGGTTTATGGGACACGTGAGCATCATGTTTCTGGAGGCCTCCACCTCCTGGAGGTTCTAGCAACAACCTGCACTTTGCTGTGTCTTACTCTCCTATACTATCCCAGGACTCCTGATTCTCACTCTCCTATACTATCCCAGGGCTCCTGATTCCTGCATGATCCTCCCCACTTATTTTGACAGAGTCCTTATTGTGTTATTTCTTATATCATGGGAGCAAGCACTGTTCATTATCCAAGTGCCATCCACTATTTCTTTACTCTGCCTCATCTTGGGTACTGTCTACCTAGTGTAAAGGCTGTGCTGCATAGTACAAAAGTACACCTTATTGCCCTCTGCTTCAGGTGTGTCTCCCAGGCTACCCTGACCCCACACACACTCTTATAAGGTCATTGTCAGGAGACATCACTGCTCATCCTCAGAGTTTCCCTATGTTCCAGGCAGGAGTGGAAGCCAGTGAGATCCATGGCATTGCATTTCTGTCTAGTGAGTGCTAAAGCAGTTCTGATATATTTTTAATGCCTTTCATAGTTTTAGTAAAATAACTTGTTCAGTTTTTCTTATAGATTCAAATTCCTTAGAACTTGGAAAATTGGGGGTGGGGACACCCAGCTACATTCTGAATTGCCTCCCTATGGTATAGTCATTGTATTTATTTGTGTGCCTTACTGTTCTTCCCACTGGTAGGATTAGCTTGAGGAAGCACCTCCCTCCCTTATGAAACTCTTAGCAGATCCACACCCAACTCCATCTTAATGGGCACGACTGAAAAGCAAATGGAGCCCTGACTACTCATCGGAGTAATATGGAAATGAACTTCAGATGATATGTACATATTGAAATGTTATTATGTATTAAGATGATGTCATTTATATAAATACTGGAGGCCTGATGATGCACGAAATTCGCAGCCCCATCTTTGACTGGAAGGCTGTCTGGAAGGATGTCCGGAAGGTCATTCGGCTGTCTGGTCTAATTAGCATATTACACTTTTATTGTTATAGATACTGAAATGTGTATTGCTTATTTCCTTATTCCTCAGATTTTCTTAACAACTATTTTTGAACTCTTATTCTTTAAACTCTTCTAGTTTCTTGGTATTTATTTGGTACTAAATGCCTAAAGTTTTATACAATGAAGTCAGAAATACAATCTGACTCTAATCATTACTCTTTCCCATTCTACCCAAAAGACTAAATGAAACTTTTAGCAAATGAGTTCCCGGAATGACAATATAATCATTCTTCTATCTTGAGCCATCTAAGTCTGCAGTTATAAAATTACCAAAATGTTCTTTTGTGATTCCCTCTCAGTAAGTTGCATTTTAAAATTTTGTTCTGCAAGCATTTATTTAGTACTTTCTGTATATAGAAGTGCTGAGCTAGTTGTTTGGGAGCTACAGAGATGAGCAAAAACCCAGCCACTCCTTCAATCCATCAAGAACCACAAGTCCTGAAAACAGTTATTTTGGAAAACTTGAACATCCAAAGTGATGTAGAATAAGTACACTTTAGGTTCTGGGTGGTTGGAGAAGAAAGAAATTGGTTGTAGCCGCCCTAGGGTTTGGGAGTGGAAGGTGGAGGAGCAGACTGTGGAGGGGATGGAGTTGAGCTGGATACTGAAGAATGAGAGGAGAGGCTGTGCAGAGTGGGCCTTCTGGTCAGAAGAGAACTGCCTGAGAAAGGCTTGAGGGCAGGCATTTATAGGGTACAGCTGGATGAGGACAAGTAAACTTGTTCGGTTGCTTAAGCACATGAGCTGTAGTCATGATAAATGAGATCTAAAATAATATGTATATAAGTCCATATTAACATATTTACCACATATAAAATTGCATGTGCACTATCATATAAAAGTACACCTTATTGTACTCTAAAAAACAACAAAAGCAATAGCAATCTTTGTGTTCAATGATAGTCTCCAGGAATTCAGAAAATTAGAAATATCTTTATCCCTAACCACACAAAAGGAGTCAATGTCTTTATTTTTATTTTGGTCTTCATGTCTTTTAGCACCTTGTGCAGTGCTGGCTAACCTAGTTGCTCAGTAATCGCTGAAATGAATTCAATCTGGTGAAATATTAATTGCTCACTCAACATGTAGGAAAATAGAAGTACATAAAATGGGGACATTTTGTTATTATCCTCTTAAGAGTATATATATATATATATATATATATATATATATATATATAGTTTTTTTTTTACAGTAATGACTTAATATAAAATATAAGTATTATCAGCTGGGATTTCATACTTTCTTCTCTCTCATTTTTTCATCCTTTTTCTAAAGAAGGTGGGTGGGTTTAAAACAGTGTTCAGACATATGCGACCCCTCAGTTCACAACAGTAAAGCATATATTATAATTAAATGATTATCTGTCTTTTCATGCTCTGTATGGTTAAAAAGGGAGTGGTAACATTTATTCTGGTAAAATCTCTAAATTCAGATTTACAAATAATTTGTGTCTAGAATCCAGGCTATATAATGCAGTATATGGGTGATCACTGGCCCCAGTGGCCAATTTGAACTTATGAAATTAGTGCCTAGCATGGCTTTTCTATTTTTATTGCACTTATTATCCATAACAATTCTATGATACAGGTAATTTTATTGCCTCTAATTTATAGATGAGGGATCTGGGGCCCAAAGAGTCTCATAACATGTTCAGGATTCCACCCTGATAAATGGTGGTTGGGAGTCGAATCTCAGCTCTTTGACTTGAGTGCTTCATGTAACACCACCACCATTGCCTCACATCTGGCAACAAATCCTCCCTTGGTCACCCCTAAAGCTTAAAGTGAAATCAGATCAAATTGACAATCTTTGGAATCGAGAGTTTTTTCCTGGAAGTATTTGAATTCTGAGGCTTTTCAGGCACTTTTTTATCTGTCCGTGGGGCAACTGAGAGTAACCATATTCCTTCTTCCTAGGTGTTCTCTTCCTTCTCACTTCATTATGCCTCTTTCTCATAGACAGGGAAACTGGGGACAGGGCCAGTGTTTGTGGGAGTCCTCAGCTCTAGGTGTAGATACAGATAGACCAGCTGCCACACAGCCCTGGTGGACCCCATACCTGGAAGTCATGAAAGGGTCATGTGGTATTCCTTGGAGCCTTGCAATCACCATTGTTTGCTAGAAAAAGTGTCCAGTTCGTGAACACTAACAGAGGAATAGTAGCAAGGGTAAGAAAGCAAGGAGATCAGGTGAGGTATAGTAAAGGTGTGCAGAAATTGGTTGATGCAACGTATTTGCTGTAATGTACGAGTTATGCTTTTGTGTGATTCATGACCAGGGAACAAGGGTGGGGATGCTGGTAATGGCAGCTCACTAATCTTTAATCAGGGAAGGATTTCTGAAAGAACAGTGGTTGCAAGAGATCTTTGAAGTAATTCCAACAAGGTGCTAATTGTGGTTGTGGTTTTCCTTTTTCTTTCTCTCTCTCTTTTTTTTTAAATGGATGGACTTTCATCTACCAGATGCTACCAAGCTGAATGCATGTATGAGAACCCCTAAATCCTCCTTCTCCATGGGTGGGCCATGGCTAAAGCACTGTACATTTACAAAGTTAAAAAATTATCTTAGGTGATGATTTAGCATCTAAACTTTTTACTTGTGTTTAAACAGACCTAGTTTGCATTCACAAGTTTTGCCTTTACGTGTTTTTTGTAAACTCACTTTTTTGTTTTGTTTTAACCTTTGGTTTAAAAACACTTGAACAAATTCTAGTGTTTAATTATTTATTTGCTTCCTGCATATGTTGATGTTCTTCCCCTTTGTATTTCTTTTCAGGATACCTTGAAGATAGTTTTGTAAAATCTGGGGTCTTCAATGTATCAGAGCTCGTGAGGGTATCCAGAAGTAAGTAGTTTTCTTATTATTTAATTTTACAGTGAGATTTAAAATATTTTACATTTTTAACCTTAAATACAGTTTGAAGAGTAACCATATATTAGGAGAAAATGAGCTTTAAATTCTCTGACTTTTGATGAAATCATTAGTGCATATATTTTGTCTGATTTTCTAAAACATTTGCATTTAAATCATTAAAACTTTTTGTTACACAAAAATAATTTTGTTCTGATTGCCTTGTTACTGGTATTCACTTAATTCACTGTTCTCTCTGTGACCGTAGATGGTCATTTTTATCAAAGGAAGTGCGATTAATTAAATGTACTACGTATTGTTATAATAACCCACATAAGTTTCCTGTAGATAAGTGCTTTTTTATTTTACTGACATTTTGGTGGGAGCTTGGAGATGTACAGGATATACACGCTAACGTGCAGCATGTAGAGGGATGCAGAAATTAGCTTTGCAGATTGCAGTTGGATATAGATAGAAAGCATTGTTATCCCAAACAATATCCAATTGTTTTAACTGCCCACCTCACCTGAGACACCATTCTTGGCAGGCCGGATGAGGTGTTTCTTGGGTAACTTCACCTGGCCAGCTAACTAAACACGGGGAGTGTTTCCTCGATCAACTCCCTTACTTATAACTAGGGTGTGCAAATATATATCTAAGATGCAGCTCTTAACACACTGATTGCATTAAAGGAGGTGACTCATGTCTTCTTGCTCGCTTCTCAGGAGTAGCTTCTTTATGTAACTCAGAAGGGTGTATTTTCACCTGCCTTTTTAAAAAATATATATTTTATTGATTTTTTACAGAGTGGAAGGGAGAGGGATAGAAAGTCAGAAACATCAATGAGAGAGAAACATCGATCAGCTGCCTCCTGCACGCCCCCTACTGGGGATGTGCCCGCAGCCACGGTACATGCCCTTGACCAGGAAGGAACCCGGGATCCTTCAGCCCGCGGTCCAACGCTCTATCCACTGAGCCAAACCGGTCTCAGCTTCACCTGACATTTTGATGGACAGCCTTACAGTTCGGAATGATGCTATACAGATAACGTAGTGGCACTCTGGTTCTTGTTTAAATTGTGTTTTTCATTTGGGTCACAGTCAGAGGTCGTGGGTAAGATTTTTGGTGATCCAAAAGAACAAACTGGGAGTGGGTTACTGAGGATACAGAGTAGGTGGTGCTTTAGAGTTGTGTTCAGTGAAGGAATCTCCAATCCCTGTGTCTTTTGAATCATAGTTTCTTAAAGAGTTCCAATTTCTAAAGTGGCCAGTGCAAATAGCATGTTTCTCAGAGAGTTATGTATATGCACCTTTAAAACTTTAAGTAACTTATCCTTTCTGATGCGATGTTCCAGTGGATGAATGTATACTGCAAATACTTCTGTCATTGGTCTATGTACTTGGGGGCAGTATAGACCAAAATCTAACATCCTGTAGCTCCAGGGTTTATATTTGCTAGGGAAGAGGATGCCGATGGTTTACTGATGGACCAAGGCTATGAGCCTTGTGTGCTTTTCCTGACCAGACTGTGGTAGGAAGGCCTTTGACATTTGAAAGTTCTTTTATGTTGATTTTTTAATTTGGAGAGGAAACTGCCTGACTTACTTTCACTTTTGGGCATCATGTAAAGAAGGGGTATTTGGAGGTGTGTGTGTTCTTGTGTGTGTGTGTGTGTGTGTGTGTGTGTGTGTGTGTGTGTGTTTTCTCCATACTGTTCTTTAGCAGGGAAACTGTGCTGCTCACAGTTATAAGACATTATGAAATTACTTGTTTAAATTTTCTAAGTTCCAAGATATATTTTCATCTTTCTTATGAGAAGCAGTGGACTCATCAGTCAGGAAATGTGATTAGCTCCTCATCACAGGTGACATTATGCTAGATGCTGTAGAAGAAGAGCATTGTTAGAACTGTCAAAAGCCTAGAGGGACATTTTGAAGAGTTCAAAACATAAAAAAAGATTAAAAATTACTTTTCTATAACAGTTCAGAAACTAGGTAAATTTAACTTCAGTCATTCTTTTTTAATTCATACTGTCATTTCTGAGAGGTTTGTGTGTAATCTGTTACAACAAACATTACTGATTTGCAATTAGTACATTGATTATCCACATTCATTCATTCATCTATTCAGCAAACATGTATTTTCTTCTCTGGATGTAAATGGGTGTCTCTGAAATGCTTGAGAGATGATTCTCCTATGCGTTTTGATATCTCTACCTTATAGTCTTATTTACACAATTGAACTTTATTGTGGGTGAAATAAGGGTTTGCTAAGTAAACATAAACTTCGGCACAACCTTCATGCTGTATATCACAAATTCCGTCTTTTTGACAGTATGTTAATGGTTTCTGTCCTCTGGGGTTTTACGATCATATGACCCACTAATGTATATGTTGACTTTAGCTAATGAAGCTATTCAGTTTTAGGATAGTGATCTTTCTGTCGAAGGATTTTATCTCCATCTTAGAAGTTGATTTAGGATCAGCTTTTGGAGTGAGAAGAACAATAAGAGAGATTAAGGGCTGGCCTCTAACCCTTGGAATCTGCGATTCTTGGGAGCTTGGTTTCTGAGAGGATATTGGCAGCCTCTTAAACATGATTTGCAGCTCCAGGCTTCTTGCCCCTCTCAGGGAGAAGTGCTAACACTGATTTTTGTGTTCAATGGAAGTTCTCTCGTAGGCTTGTAGACAGGAATCTGTCTGAGACTTGCTGTTCTCATACACTTCGTCATTAAATACATTTTGTGGGTGTGCTGTTTTAGAATTTGGTGATGTTTATTAGTAATCTACTTTCCTTTGTGGAGTCTCCCATTTAATGTCAAAATGTACACTAAATTTGTACTTGCATATACATTTGTAGACAGGTTATTTTTATTGCTGATTTGATACTTTGGAATAATCTTTTTGGACAAAAATTTAGAAAATAATTTCTGAAGATTTTTTTATTATCATTTCACTATAAATGACACCTAATATGTTTATGGTCAAGCAACCTGTACTGACCATCAAGCCATATGTATTACACAGAAATTGCAGAGCTTTGCCTAAATATTGTATGAGCTTACTAACTGGCACAGTGTTTATATACGATATAACCTATGTTTCCCGTCAGCAACCTAGATATTGGATTTATATCCATTACTGTTCCAGGGACTGGACAGATTGCTTGCTTTCACTGAGCCACACAAATACCTCCTCTTATCACATGCCCTGCTTCCCAATGTCACATAGAACAAGGTTCTAATAATAAACGTTAGAGCATGTGGTTACTGTGGGATTTCTTACCTTGCATTTTTTTAAGTCTCCGGTGTACCTCAAGCCACAGCAAGCAGCTGCATTTTAGCTTTCCAAAAGATTTAAGCCATTAGGCAGTTACACACGGAGGCTGATGTGAGTTACATATAACATGAACAATCTAACAGAAAGCAGAAGCTCGAGAACTTTGGAGTTGAAACGAATCTTGTATGTAGTGATTTATTTAATTTTCAGTAGGAAAAGGAAGTTCGTCATTGTATATAGTCCTTGGTACTTCTCTGTGCTAAGCCATTGCCTCATTTTCATACTTTCATAAAAACATTTTACGTTCATCTTGGCCTCTGTGATATTGGAATACATTCAACTGATGGTGAACACATATCAATTGTTTAGGAAGAAAATTCTGAGTAAGAAAAATTCCTTGAAAATCTGTGGTCCCTTTGAAATTTTACAGTATATTCAACTTGAGGCAGTTAGGAGAGGCAGGAAGCAGACCTTGTGTTCTTAGAGTGAGTCTCAGGGGCTCTCGAATGTTGTTGCCATGGCACAGGACACTCTTTCTCTCCTTAGGGCTTATAAAGACCCAATAAAAGCAGGCGAAGAAATAGAAACTATGCTTAAGTTCTGTCCTTTGACACCAACCTGTCTGGTCTCCATCTTGTATGTTATCTCTGCTCACAACTTTGATCCCTGTGTAAACCCTGTTTAAAATGACCCCCCTTCAATACCTTATTCATTCTCTGAGGTCCAGTGCCATTTCTGGCTTTTCCACAGATTTCTTGAACCATTCAAGCTTGTATTAGATTCTTCTTCCCTTGAAATCCTACAGCATTTAATTGATCGTGTCATTCATTTGGACAGTTTCAGTGTTCTCTGCATTATGATGGTATTTATGTTTTCATGAGTGTTTTGTTTACCCACCTTGTCCAATATATTTCAAGGACCAGGACTACCTTAGACTATTTTGTATCCCTTGCAGCACCTGCCAGTAATGGACACAATCAATAACTTGTTGAATGAACAAATTTTTAGCAAGTAGGTTCATTTATACCTCTTCATCTGTTCTTAGCATGTTTTTGAACTGTTTTATCTTTGCTGACCACTTCAGTCTGCAAGGGAGGAATCTTGGGGGAGAAAGGAAAGAAACTCATATTTATTGAATACCTATTTTGTACCAGGCATAATATCACTTTTGACCTCTTTTATCCTCAAAATAATCATAGGTGGTAGGTTATTCTTCTTGTTTTATAGTCCAGGAAACCGAGGCACATATCTTATAAGTGGTAGAGTAAGTTCAAACTAAAAGACTCTCTGGATCCCAAGACTGTACTCATTCTACCACAACAACTTCACAGATTTATTCAACATGTCTAGAAACAAATGTTTTAATTTAAATAAATGTGCAAAACCCAACACAAATATATAAAAATCTCAGTTCATGATATATCAGCAAAACAAAAAAGATATCTTTACAAAAATACCTTAAAATATGAAGCTCCATGTACATATTTTACATAATGTATGAAGTTGTAGCAAAAACACTTTTTTTAGAAGACAAAACATAATTATTGAGAAAAGCTATACTAACCATTCCTGTGAAACCTAAATATCTATTGTTTTTTTTTTTTTTTGGGGGGGGGGGCGGATCTTGGCTTTCTTTTATATTTTAAAATTTTTCTTTCCTATTTGCCATAATACAGCAATTATTTATATCAAATAATCATCAACATCATGATTTCTAATCAATCCTTATATTAAAGTTGTTGATTCTATATTGACTATAGAATACTATTTGATATTTATTTATGAAACTGTTCTATATTTATTTAATGATGATTTGACTTTTGTGAGTCAGCTTTATACAAAGCACATTGTTCCAATGCACTGTAGACTAGTGGGGTGACAGAGTTAGAGCAAATACAAATGAGTTAGTGAGAAAGGTTGGGGAGTTGGTTGGGGGAGAGGTACTCAGTAGTTAGAGCTTGAGTGCCTCCAGTTTTCAGACTTGAACTTTGGTATCAGGAGGAAGTTTTCAAATCCTGGCACAGCATGTGTTTGATATTAGAGTCTTAAAAGTAAAGAGAGTTTTCCTCCTTGTCCAGATTCTTGGAAAATATTAGATTATTACATTTGAATAAAGATGACAGGTGTAAAGGTCAATCCCAATGTTTCATTTGTTTTATTCCTTAGCACCCATAACCCAGGGAACTGGAGTCAACTTTCCAATTGGAGAAATCCCAAGCCAACCATACTATCATGACATGAACTCGGGGGTCAATCTTCAGCGGTCGCTGTCTTCTCCACCAAGCAGGTAACTGAGAGAGAAGCTGCTCTTGTTTTCAAGTATGTGTGCAAGTTGGTAGGTAGGGAGGTATGCAGCTAAAGAGGTAGAAGATACAGAATAGGGGAAACAAAGCAAAGAGTAAGTTTTTGCTGATTTCATGCAGATTTTTTTCATCTTTCCTGGTAAAATTTATTTTGACATTTCAAAATTAAATGTAGTAATTATTATTCAAAGCATTCAAAAAATTGGGATGGGGGAGTGACCAGGGAATTATGAAAATGTATATGATTTTTTATCCTGTTCTGTGGAATATTGTTACTTTTGTGCAATTCTTTAAAATATTATAATTCTACAAGTTAGCTAATTCTTTTGACAACTTTAAAAATGATGTTGCCTTGGCAATGAACACTGTTTATGATTGATCCATCCTGGTAACTTTTACTCTAATACCAAAACCCAGCTGGGAACAATGAAACATGACAAATAAAATGTGTCATTTATTTACACTTAAAAGCAAAAGGCCTTATTCTAGGCCAAAGTTTCCCAAGTTCTTCAGTTAGTCAATATTCCTTAATAATTGAGTGAACTTTCAGTTATCGGTTACCAATGAAAATACTACACACTCTGAGATTTGGCTTAACAAGCCTTCTTTGTAGAAAAACTATAGCTAGATTACTTTTTGGTTCTCTGTTGACAGTCACATTTTTCTCTCTTGATCTTCTTATTCTTCTAACTTTTAGTCTCACAGGAATTTAAAAAGAGGTTTTCTATTTAAATGAGGGATAAATCGCTTAGAAAGTCATTGCACATAGGATTTCATTATGTGTTCCACTATTACAGAAGAGTAGAAGAGGACTGAGGTAATGAGAATGAAAGGTGAATAAATAGTACAGCTTTGTTGGTTGCTTTTGAGTTAAATCTTCAATATATGAAGACCCATTTCATTTCCAGAAAATTAAGTATATCCATGATCAAATATAATGGCATACATGGATTCTAGAGCAAAACATACATTTTATAAAATTAACTTTTTAAAAATAAAAAAAATCAGGCTAATTATTTTTTTTTTTGCTATTTTTATAATGAAAGTTAATGGTATTTCAATTAATTATGGCCTATGCACATTTGTATGTTAGTATATAAGTTTAATTTTATGGTCGAACTGTACTTCTATATAGTTAGATTGCATAGCAAGATAATTGGGTTTATTATCACTAAAATAGTCTGTGACATTGTGAGATCTTAAAATTATTTAATTTTTTTTAATTTAAAAAGTGAACAGTAATTTCTTGTTTTGTCTGATGAATCAGTATGTTGTCAACATAGTTTCCATTTTCTTATGAAAATCTTTTCTTTCTCATTTCAAGTTTTCTATATTTACTGCTGATTCAAAAATGGGATAATGAAATTATAGGAAGGTTTTAAAAAATACATCTTCATAACTTTTTATGCCATAAAAAAGAAACAAAAGAACTATTACTTACTCTCAGAGTGGGTCACTATGGATAGAAATTACCTCCTTCTGCATCGTGTTACTACTGTGTGAACTGTGAGTCAAATATTAATCACAAGTATATCTATGAATATGCCCAGACATACACATGCCTCCAGGTTTTGGAAACAGTAGCAAGAGCAGTCAGACTGTTTCCATCATTAACATGTACTGGGCAACTCCCTGGATTTCTCCATATTTGTCTCCCCACGTGAAAGAAAAGGGAGGATTAGTTTCTGTGTAGGAGTCTGGAGGCCCAGTCCAGCTCTGAAATCCTATGATATTTTGTTTGTCACTTCGTTAATTCATAAGGTATTTTTTTTGTTTTTTTTTTTTAGTTTTTGCCTTGACATATGTGAAGGGGGACTTTTGTGATTTCAGGAAAAATACCCATTTTTATAGTCAATTAGCTGTTTAATAGGGTATTGGTGGGGATATATGAAAGCGGTATATCAAGTTATGTGGCATGTGCCATAAAATAGCTTTTTAAATCTCTGTTCTCAATACTTTTGTTGAGCCATGTTTTCGTGATTAAAATATATAATTTTAAAAGTATACTGTGTGGCTTGAATTTGGCAATGGCCTGCTTTTCATGGGTAATCTCAAGAATAAAGGATCAATAGCCTAATTTTTTTCAGAAAAGAGAGAGAAGAATATATGAAGTAGTTTATAATTATTAAAGTACTATAAAAATTTTAAGCTTTATTAATTATAGGGTTACCAATAATAATTACTATTTAATAAGCATATTCTAAGTTATGCACTCAACTAAGAGCTTTACATTTAATAACTCATTTAATCCTCTCAACCACTCCCCTTTGAACTAGGTTTTATTATTTCTATTTTATAGATGATTAAACTAAGTTTAGAAAAGTTAACAAGCTTACAATTAAGAAGTAGTAAGTGGCTTACATTTGACACTGAGCTAGTTCTTCCTACTCCAAACTTCATGTTCTGTTCTACCCCATTACCTTATATTTGAATTAATCTGAAAGGATTACATTGTTAATATTCAGTGCTTATGCAAATGAACATTATTAACATTGATAGTATGAGTCAGGGACAATCTTAATAACAATTTTGAAATTAGTACACATATCTCATTTAAAAATTCACTTTTTATTCCTAAAATTCCTTCGGAAATAAGTTTTAAAGGAAAATATAATAAACATATTTGTTAGGCAGGTACGGATATAATATAGTATGATAAATTATATGTACACCTGGAAACAGTATTAGCCCTGTTTATGTCTTGAATACTCACTATTATTTCAAAATGATTCTGAGATACTATTGTGTTTATGGAAATTTCCACAGGAACAGTCTTCTCAAATTATATGCTTTCAAATGCTACACATCTTCCTAGAAAGCCCATTAACATAACTATTGTATTTTAACAGCAAAAGACCCAAAACCATATCCATAGATGAAAATATGGAGCCCAGTCCTACAGGAGACTTTTATCCCTCTCCGAATTCACCAGCTGCTGGAAGTCGAACATGGCATGAAAGAGATCAAGGTGAGTAACAAGCAGATGCCTCTAGGGACATTGTAGTAATGTCAGCTCATTTCATGTTCCATTTATTCAAAACAGCATAGTGGAACCAATATGGCTTTTTCTTTCTTTTCTCTTTTCATGAAATGGCGGCAGTAAAATTTGTTTTAAGCTAATGTGCTTGTCAAATATTTTCAAAGTTAACGTTAAAATAGTTTCATGTTTTACCTGTTTATTGAGTTTATTTTAGAAGAATGGTTTTTAGAGCCCCCAGTTATGCAGGGAGCTAATCATTGTCTATCTACCTAATTTGGTTGGGTTGCAGCAGAACACGAGTTTTGATTCCATTGGGTCAGTTTGCCTCTCTTTAGGGAGGAACCAACCCTTAATCAGTTTGCAGGTGCCAGTTACTGGAAGTTCCCATTGAATGGCCATGATTTCTTCTGAAAGTGGTTATTGCATAAAAAATAAGTAAACGTGGAACGTAAGAGACTTTATATCTAAATCAACCTAGTTATATTTTCCAGATAAAACTATGACTCAATTCTAAGGCAGCTTTGGGAGGAAATATAACTTTAAGAAATAGGTATTATTTGGCTCTCTGAATTCAGACTTTGCTCCATTTTATTCGTAAAGTTTTTTGCAGTGATTTTCAGTTGGTGTGCTGCAAGAATCTGTAAAATGTGCAATACCTGACTCTTTGGTCAGGACACTGACCTCTTTTTTTTAGATCAGTGGTCGGCAAACTGCAGCTCATGAGCCACATGCAGCTCTTTGGCCTCTTGAGTGTGGCTCTTCCACAAAATACCATGGCTTGGGCGAGTCTATTTTGAAGAAGTGGCGTTAGAAGAAGCTTAGATTAAAAGAATTTGGCTCTCAAAAGAAATTTCAATCGGTGTACTATTGATATTTGGCTCGGTTGACTAATGAGTTTGCCGGCCACTGTTTTAGACTATCAAATAAAATGTAACAATAGCCAACATAAACAATAGCCATCCAGTGTGAATGAATCAAAATTATACCTGATTTTTGGTTAGGTCAACAAAAAATATCACTTGGTGTGCCACACAATTTTAGTTTATGTGTGCTACGAGATGAAAAGGTTGAAAATTTGCTGGTCTATTGAATTATTTCATCAAACAATCCATGCCTATTTGCCTTAATTAGTGGGAGATTATTAAGCCTAGAAATAAAAAATTAGCTAACTGTATTTTGTGTTGGTATGTGTGCATGACTTATATAATGAAAATTGTCTTTTAAATCAAGTTTGCATTTCATTAAAAATGTAAAAGCATTCTTTATCAGTAGTTTTAAGCCCATGACTTGGGTATGTGTATCTGAGGTTGGGGGAGCTGTATGTCCAGCAGCTTCAGGGCACAAATGATTTAGCAGTAAAAGGCAGTCAGTTCTTTACTCAGAACTACATTTTTGCTGCTCCATATTTTTATGCCGAATGCCTTAGAGTTTAAAGAATAGTGGGAAAAGTTCATGAGGAGTTGGACTTTGAGTCTGGTGGGTCTCCTTTAACAGGCTGAGATTTTTAACTGGTGGAGTAGGAGCTGGCAGTGACATAGGCAAGCGCTGTGGGAAGTTAGAATGGCCATGTGCGCCCTGTGGCTGGGCACTGTGCACGTGGAAGGAAGTAATGGCAGATGACAGAGGTCATTCTAAGGACATTCTTGAAAACCAGCTGGAGAGTTTGGCTCTAAGGACACTTTTTCCAATCTGTTCTTTAGGCTGTAGACCAAATCATCTGTATAGAACAAAATGATGCCAGCCCTAGCCGGGTAGTTCATTTGGTTAGAGTGTCAGTATTCAGGCACATACAAGAATCAACCAATGAATCCATAAATAAGTGAAACAACAAATCTCTCTGTCTCTCTTCCTCTCTCCTTCTTTCCCTCCCTTCTTCTTTCTCTAAAAATCAATCAATAAATTAAAAAAACTCATAATGACATCACATGATTTCTCTATTTCAAATCATTTAGTAACTTTCCATTCCTCTTAGAAGAAAATCAGAATTCCCTGGTATGTCCAAAAGGCCCTATTTCTTGTCTGTCTCTCCGTTGATAACACTCCAGCCTCAGAGGGTGCCATCTGCTTCTTCTTACACTTGAGCCCCCTGCTTTGTTTAGATTTGGGAATATAAAATCCAAGACCTTCCTATGAGCCATGTCTTTTGGAAGCTCCTCTTCTAACTCTTCATGAGAAGTGGTTTTTTTTTGTCCTCATTCTTGTGCAGCCTACACGGAAGAACTTCAGTCAGGTCTTACTGTTTTTCTCTCTTGACATTCAGTATGGTTCCTTGTACTGGTAATATGTTATTACATATTTCTTTATGGAATTAATTGTCTCAGTCTGCCTGCATTATGAGGTCAGGGACTTTATTTTGGATATTGCAGTCACCAGCACCTGGTAACCATGCACAACACTTGGTGCACAGTAAGGACACAGTCACTGTTGGGTACATGGAACACTGATGGGCAGAGCACCAAACCTGTTAGTGAAGGCAAGAAAAAACAGGGACTTCCATCAGACTTGTAGAAATGAGGGTGTAAACAAAACCCTCAGCCCTTTATATTTTATTGCCTGTTTTACTGACATTGTCAGTGTGTTCTAAACAAAGCCATATTTTCCTCATCAGAAAATAATTCTGGAAAAGATTCTAATGGTGATAACATTGTGAATGTGTGGGAGTGGATATGTTGTTCATAAGTGTAGTGTTCTTTATTATAGAGAATGTCACTTTGTAAGAATTGATTCCCCTTTCTGCCTTTTAAATAAAGCCAATCTCAAATCATATTATAAAACATTCTTGAAAAGTAGAAGGGAAACTGTCATTCTTTCTCTTTGTAAAATCATTGTATTGTCTTGGTGATTTTCTTTTGTCAAGATGACTAGAATCATTGGAAAAGTCTGTAAAGGCATATTATATTAAGAGTAAGGAAGAATGATCCATTCTCAAGTGGGCTTAAAAAATAAACCTCTGTCACTTTAATTCTGAAGAGCCTGAAGACTCTGTAATGTACACAATAAGCCATTGTGGAAAAAAGACTTCAACCACAATGAAAAAATGAGGGCAGTACAGTACTATCTTTATAAATTTGCTAAGCCAAATGCAGTCCTTTTGTTCTTAGAAAATTGCTTTTTTTTTACACTTTCAAAGTAAAATGCCTCATAGTTGTTCTTGTCCGTCTTCAAATGTTCTTTAGAAACACTTGTCTGCCATGAACGGAATTTTCTAAAGGGCATATGGAGTAGCACTCAATATTTGCAATGGCTTTAGCGTATGTCTTATACTTGTTTCTCCCACAAAGCCCTGCTCTAATTGGTGCTTAGTAACTACTTATTAGTTGAGTAAAATGTGCTTGTGTTTGTAATTGGCAGAAATATTTAAATTTTGCTAATAATTATTTCCTGGGTATGCTTTATTCTGCTGTGTTAACTTTGCATTAAAATCTACTCTTGTCATAGCCCTTAGCAAAACTGATTTTTGAAATATGAGAATTAAAAATAAAATTATGGACTACTTGTGACATTCTACTTATAATCTGAAACCCTAACCTAAACCATTGAGGTTTATTCCATGTAAGCAAAAATAAATTATGTGATATGACCATTTCTAAGAGAAATTAGGCAAAATTTTCATATGAAATCTAGATTCATGCAATGATGATAACTGTTCATATAATTTTTAATAATTTAATGAAAAGTATTTTTATTTTAGTATATCACAAACATAATTAAGTCTATTCTTTTTCTTTTCAAAACACAAAGTTACAATTTTCTGAATATAAAAGAATTATAAACACAAATATTTTAAAACTAACCACTATTTAATAGTGTTAAACATTGGGTAAGAATCTATATAATTTGCTAAAATTTTTCCTGATGAGTAGTGATGGAAATTAAATTTGTCAGCATCTACATTATATAATATTTATATTTTTATTTTATGTCCTTTTATGCATAGAGAAGGGAAAAAAAGAAAAAAAAGAAAACCGGCCCACTAACAAGGATTATATAGACACTGTTACATTCCTTTTCCAAATTCTATAATTTTATTTTATTATTTTCTGTTTATTCCTCTATGACTTTCCCAGTATTAAAATTTGAGCTGCTTTTACCTCTGTTGAAAACTTTTTTTTTTGGATACTGTTTTTCATCATTTAGATTTTAATGGTTAAATGAATAAAACCTGGCCAGCTTTTCAACATGCATGTTGAAAATTTATCTTACTTCAGTTGTTACATCAGAAGAAATGTCATCTGAGGTCTTATCTACCTGAATTTTTTCCACCAGAGTCAATTCAGAAACTCAATTCCTAATGAATTTATTTGTCTCAAAATCATGTCATCTCTTGCAATTTCTGTTAAAAGAGAGAGAATGAAGAGTCAGGTCATATTTTTTTTCTCTAATTCAAGTTACTATCAAGGGGCTAAATGTAGTTGTATTTTAATTCCCAGGAATTTAACAAACTAACGATGCTAATAATTGTATTTGAAAACTTGCAACAATTTTTTATCACTGTCACTTTGCAACTGTCATTCTAATAGTCACTGATTCTCCTATGTCTGAATATAAAACGCCTAAAACACTATTTAACAGACAATTACTGATAGGATAAATATATTTGGAATATACAGCTGGGGTTTTTAAATGGAAATTTTAGCAGCTTCTCAGCCTGACCAGTATTTAAATAATTTGTAATCTTAGATAAAATGTAAATTCAAAATAATTTTTGGAGTCATATTTTATTAACTTCTACACACTGAGGACTTAAGATAATTGGGCTCAATTAACATTTATCAAATGCCTATTATTTGCTAGGGATTTTTCTAGGCATTGGTCGCACAAATATGAATAAATCAAATTTTCAGCCCTTAACCTGCTAAACAAAAATATAAAGTTTCACTGTTATGAAAAATGGTGGTTCACAGAGGATAAATAATATAAACCAATTTATGAGGGGGGTTGTCTTCATGCCTAAAAACTAGTGTTCTTTTAAGCACTAGGCTAAGTAACTCTTTACACAGAAATCAACAAATTGGTATGTTAACAAAAACTAATACTGGTATGTGATTACAGTTTTAAAAGGAGTTTAGCCGGGTGATGTGGCTCAGAGGTTGAGTGTCGATCCAGGAATCAAAGGGTCAATGGTTTGATTCTCGGTCAGGGCACATGCCCGGTTGTGGGCTCCATTCCCCAGGTGGGGTGCGTGCAGGAGGCAGCCGATCGATGATGTTTCTCTCTCATTGATGCTTCTGTCTCTCTCCCTAAAAATCAGCAAAACCATATGGAGTTTAAAAATTTATGCTGGACTCTTGATAGGCAATATTTAGACATCATGATTTGGTTGCTATAGGTACTAGAAAATAACACTATTTTAAAAAATTACAGTGCTGTCATAGAAATAATGTCTTTTCAGCCCGTCTTTGTGAAGTTTTAATACATTTCCAAGCCCTTGATATTAATTTTGACCATTTTGGAAATGTTCTCATTTGTAAGGTAGTCTTCAATCTTGTGCTAAATTTTAATTTAAACTTTATAATTGTTTTGTAATAATATAGTATTAAGTATCCAGTGAATTAAGCCAAAGATCTCAGGAGAACACTGGAGGCTAGACAGTATTAATACCGGCTTGTATCATGATACCAATCAGTTGTATAGGAAATAACTAACAGTAAGTAAGAGTGTCATAGCATATTCATAAGAACTGGAATCAGAGACCAGCAGTTTAAAGAATTTTAATAGCTATGCCAGATACAAGAGCACTCTACTAAGTTTGGAAAATTCTATATTAATAAAAATTTAAACTTTTAAAAATGAACGAATTCATAGAAAATTTTATATACTATTGTGTGCTATGGCTATGAATGTCCAGGAGTGAACATCAACTGAGTGTGTTCATTAAGTTTGTGACTTCAGAACCTTTTTTTCCCCACCCAAGAATCTATAGGTTCAAACTTTGGAAACAGTGCTCTTGCCCACATTACAATCTGAAAAATGATATCGTCTCAAGATTTCTCTAGAGCTGTGGGAGCTGGGCGAATGGGTAGCTTTCACAAACAGTGGAGTAACTACTCTCTGGGAATCATTAATATTAAATGAAGTCCTAGAAAATGGCAAGGCAAACAGTTTAGTAATCTTCCTGGAAGAATTTTTAAGCTCCCTTTGGGGACCAGATAGAACACCAACAATTCCTCGCATTCCTAGACTTTGTATCACAAGGATTAAATGTCATATTTTGAACTAGGCAAGATGAGACACACAAGTGCTTTTGATGGATAAATGTGCAGAGATGGTTGGAATTGAATGTTTGAATACAATTGTCAAGCTTTTTTTTTTGCGGGGGCGGGGGGACGGTTAGCTTCATGTTATTGAAAACATGAAAAATCAGGAACTTAGACTCGTGACAGAGCTTACAGTGACCCTCCATGGCCAGGGATGCCATCGGAGAGCAGGCTCCAGGGGACACCTCTGCCAAGGCATTCCATCTCCTTCAGCGGCCCCACTGCGGGGGAAATCACAGCACCAGCATCTCTCAAACCAAAAGGAAAACAGGAAAACGACAAGCTGTGGGTGAAGGCTGTCATCAGAACGCCTCACTTTGTGTACCGTTTCACAGTTGTTCATGCTCCTGTCCTGCATCCTTATGAAGAAGAGCCTTTTGTGGGGGGGGGGGGTGGCAAACCTGTGTACATTTTAGAAGGGCCAATGCTACGTCACAGGGGAAAGTTATACTTGTTCTGCGCGCTGGAACCTCCATGATTTGAAATGATAACATTTGCAGAGAAACCAGATTGGAGCATTAGTTCACACAGATATACACAAAACCACTTGCTATTTAGTGCTGGGTCTCTAGATAGGAGAGTGGAAAGCCCAAGGAAGACTTTGCTAGGTTCGTGTGCCATGCAAAGTTTCTTAGCGTGGTAAAAGTTTTTGTTGTGAACCCTTCTACACATCGATTTCATGTTGAAGTTTATTTTGAAGTAGTTTGGACAGCTACTATTCTATTACCAATAATATATACAGGAAGACATTGGGTTGTTATGGATAGAACACAAATTATTAGAGTCTTTTGCGAGGTGTAGATGAAACTATTGGTTTTATAGCTAAGCAGTGGAAGGTTCAGAGAGCTGTCCCACCCAGAGCCTAGGCCTGCTCTTTTTAAAGCTGATTTTTTTCTGTTATCCTACCATCCACCTAGAGAATCAATATATAGACTTGCCTATGTAGGAATAAATAGGCCAGGAGAATTTGAACACTGCTTAGGAAATCTTGGCAGGCGGACAGTTTTCCTAGGGAGCTTCACAGATTTCATTAGAACTTATAGAGTTAGAGTGGGAGAGTAGGGATGGATTCATGAGTTTTCAGGATTCTGGAAGAACTGTCAGGATATTGAGATGGTAAAATGTGCATTTCCTTTAAAAAATGTTGGAGATGTGAGTGACTTTAATGGATAAATGTGGAGAAAGGATTGTTTGAAGTGAATGTTTAAGCATGATTTTTTAAAAGCTTTTTGTGGTGGAAAATATCAAAAGTAGGGAGAAGCATAAAGTGAACCTCTATGTCCCAGCTCAAACTGTTACCAATATTTTGCCTATTTTGTTGCTTTAATATCTCCCAGTTTTTTGAAGTATTTTAAAGTAAATCCTAGAGATTTACTTGTAAATACTTATAAGTATATCAGATGGTAACTTTTAAAGAAATACAGCCCCAATACCATTACCAATTTAACATATATAAAAAATTCCTTAATATCATCTAACATATAATCCATGTTCAAATTACCTAGAATATCTTATAGGTTGTTTTGTTAAAATGAGGATCCAAAATGGGTTACATATCATATTTGTATTTTCAGTCTCTTTTTAACCTATGAAAGTTATATTAGCTTTTTTTTTCTCTATTAACCTTATTAAATTAACTTTTACTAATTCATTTATTTGTTGAAGAAACCACATACATTAATTTTTTTCAGCAAATATATATAAATGAGGAAAACAAGACCTTCCTGCCATTTGTGGCTACCATTGATTGAGCACTTACTACCTCTCAGGACTGGGTTAAAACTTTACATATTCTTTTTCTTTTGAACCCTATTTAAAAAACATATTTTACCCGCTCTTTCATGATCACTACAGTGACTGAGAGATCATACCGTCAATAAGTTGGAGAGGTAGACTGGGATCGCTTGTGCCTTCAGCTGCAAAACCCATGTTCATTACTACTACATACACTGCCTTCCAAGCAAGTCCTTGTGATGTTATGTTTATGGTTTTTTTCTGTAACCCTAAACCTCTATTGCAGTGTTTTTCTACTATGTGGTACTTCAATGGAGATAAGTGCACATAATACCTGAGGAGTCCACAGACTCCAGGGATTCATGAGTGCAGTCCTTTGGGCTAGACTCAGGTTAAGGATTTATTTTCTTTTTAGTGATGTTGTTATTAAATAACCATACAGTGTAGAATGTCTTTACTAGTGGCATGTGACATACATCTAGTTTAAAATGAGCAATGTGTATGTCAAAGTATGAAAACTGATTATATATTTATTATAATATATACATTTTTTCTTTTCGTTTTGTTCTGATATTTTGCCTTATGCCTAAAGCACTATAATGGTGAGCAGAAAACTGTAAATGCTAGTGTGGCCTTAACAAATCACTTAATTTCAGTAACCTGTGAATTTTCTCACCCATTAAATAACAAAGTTGGCTAATAATACTCATGTTCCAGTACTCAGGATTTAATATGAGGCAAAGATTTGTAGGTCTCTAACTTTCCTTAACATGGATCTTTTTGAAAATTCAGAAAGTTTTTCACATTCTTAATTATTTATAAATGTTTATTTTAAATATTGTCTTAGAATAACAGAATAATTGGGCTGTTTATGTGCTTGGAGGCACCATATGTTTTGCTTTATACCTGAGGAATGCGCAGTTCTTACAAATAACATGTCCTGTCTTGCGCGACTCTGGTTCAACAAATGATTGATAGAAATTGAGTTATTATAACAGAACCTTGTTATGGGATCAGTGTCTCCTACTTTGGAAATAAATGACAACCAGACGGCCACATTTATTTCCTCTAAATGACTAGGGATGCAGCAATAGGAGACCATTATCCTGTGACAATATTCTGTTTCATTGACATTATCTCACAAACGTAATTGGTCCATTACTAAATAGAGGTTTTGTTACTGATCAATTTCACGATTTTCAAAGCCATTAGGATAATAAATATGCCATCAGAGTAATTTCATTGACAGAATGTTCTATCTTCTTCATTTACATTTGTTAGAGGGAAAATATAGATTTAGATTGAACTTAAACACTACCATTTATACCAGTTTTGACTATTTTTACATTAAGAGAAATGGAATATTGTACAGAGTAATCATATTTATATTGTGCTGCTGAACTGATGACCTTAAAATTTTTGTGATATTTTCCCCGCTACCACACTAAACCACATCAAATCATAATTGCTCCCAAGCAATTAGTTTACCACCTCAGTTTAATGATTTTATTTGAAGTAAGTTCCAGATCATTTCTAGGACTTTACTGTAAATCCACTAAAGTAACACATCAGTTAAATCAACCCTAACCATACCAGTATAGATAATAACAGCATTAGTACCAACAGACCTTGAGATGTCTTGTAGCATAAATGTTTCTAAATGCATGACTTTTCCCCACATGTTCTCCTCTCAAAACTCATCTGTAATCTTGTTAAATTAGAACTCTTCCAGTATCTTTCTGACTTTTACAGTTAAGGTTACGGTATTGATTTTATTTTATAGTCCACAGCTCTCAGATGCTTAACACTAATAAGCCTCTATAGCCAAGAGGTTTCCCCTAGAGGCACAGTGAATAGAAGCTATTTACCTATGCCCGTATTTAATAAGTGACTAAAATATACTCCATATCCTGCATAATTGTTTGGTGTTTTTCCTCCTTTTAAATCAGGTTTTCTGAATTTGTTAAAATGAAATTCTTAATGGGAAAAAGCATTTTGAAGTGTTTCTGCAAAGCAGTTCTCACTTATACAGTATTCACTTTTTTAAAACACTGTTCTTAGTTATTCAAGGTGGGTTTTTTTTTTAAAAAAAAAACACACAAACTTTTTTTTAATGTCTCAAGGAAGATGTTTGTAAGCTTCAAAGGGGTTTGAGCTTTAACTTTGTATTGGGTGTAGGTTTAGCCTGGAGACTTTTTTTTTTTTAATAGAGATGTGATAGTAGAGACTTGTAGTAACCTGCCACTTACTGTGCCTGGGTTGGAATACACACTTAAAACTATGACAAAATGTTTCAAGTTGTTGAAGAATACAGCAATATGCTTAAGTATAGTCAAGATTAAATAATTCAATGACAAAGCAAGAATTTTTAACATTAAGACAATTACATTTTCTTCTTTTAAAAAGAACTGATTTCATTTTGTTGAAAAGGTTGGGAAATCTTTTATCCCCTTCTAATATAGACTGCTCTTTTTCCAATTATTTTAGAGTATGATAAATGTGTGTATATATATATGTATATGTGTGTGTGTGTGTGTGTATATGTATATGTATGAAGATACTTTCTTAACATAGCAGTTAATTATTTTCTTAATTATCTGGCATCATCATCAAGCTACTGTAGTGAGATTAAGTTCATATATTGTTGTAACATTCAGAGTATTTTGTTAAGATGGAGTATGTAGAAAGGACTAAGTCACTTTTGCCATACAATCATAAAATTTTACATCTAGAAGAGATCTTAGAAACAAATTTCAGATATTCTTTTCTTTGCTTGTATTCTCAAAAATACATTTTTTTGGTGTTAGCTAATTAAATTGCAAATATTACATTTAAGTATTTCATTTTATATTTTGGCAACATCCAATACCTAAGACTGATGGAGGTATTTTTTTCTTAAAGTGTAATGTTGGTCACAGTAACAACGTTTAATATTGTGCACCCATCATTGGGAACTATTTATAAAATTCTATTTTCTCCACACAAAATATGTATTTTGCAATTTTTTATTGTATAGTAAGACTTTTTTGTGTGGGGGGGGATTTGGAAGAGCAAACTATAAAGAAGAAAATAAAAATCACCTCTAAACCTATAACATGGAGATGACTTCTGTTAATAATTGAGTGTATTACATGCCAGTCTATTTTCGATTTTTTAAATGAATTTCTTATGTGTATTTTACACTAAATTGAGCTTACATGATATATGCTGTTTATAAACTATTTTCTTTTTTTGCTTTTCATTTACAATATAATAGCATTTTGCCATATCATTCAATTTCCACTTTACAATGACTGCATACTATGCCACTCTTTGGATTTTAAAAGTCTGTTTTGCTCATAGATCTTTAACTAGTTTCCAAGTTTTTGTATGATGAAATATTTGTGCTTAAATACAATTAGTTTATTTCTATCTAATTCTTTTCTTACTCCCTAGTACCTAGCATATTGTCTGGCATGAAGTTATCAGTAGGTCCTCAGTGAAATTTTGTTAAGGAATAAATACATTCCTACTGTAGAATTACTGAGTTAAATGTTATAGCCATTTGTAAGGCTTTTGCTAGGTATTAGCACAGAACCCACACTGTCTTATCAATTTACATTCCAACTAGCAGTGCCTGAGGAGTTTACCTATAATATTTAAATGTAGCTATAGGCTATAAATAATTTTGAAACATGTTCCCCCAAATACCCAAATATCCTATCTAAAAAAAGAGTAACATGCAAATTGATCATCACTCCAATACACAAGATGGCTGCCCCCATGTGCTCAAAGATGACCGCCCCCATGTGGACACAAGATGGCACCACAAGATGGCCAGCAGGAGAGGGCAGTTGTGGGGGACCCAGGCCTGTGGGGGTGGACAGTTGGGGGTGACAGGCTTACAGGGGAGGGCAATTGGGGTGACCAGGCCTGTAGGAGAAGGCAGTTAAGGGTGACCTGGCCTGCAGGGGAGGGCAATTAGGGGCGATCGGGCTGGAGGGAAACAGGTGTTGATCAGGCTGTCAAGGGAATGATTAGGGGGTGATCAGGCAGGCATGCATGCAGGCAGGTGAGCATTTGGGAGCCAGCAGTCCTGGATTGTGAGAGGGATGTTCGGTGGGATTAGGCCTAAATGGGCAATTGGACATACCTCAAGGGATTCCAGATTGGAGAGGGTGCAGGCTGGGCTAAGGAACCCCCATGCACAAATTTTGTGCAGTGGGCCTCTAGTATTTAAATAAGAGTGTCTCTATGGTCTTGTGATTCTGCTCATGTAACTCTTTTTCACTGTTTTATATTTCATTTAACCACTGGCATAACACCATATCATTTCGCCCCATGATCCAGGACAATTCTATCTTACTATGAAGGAAATGAAGATGGCACCACCTCAGGGATGGTGCAAAGCTTTCTAGGAAAGGTATAGCCTACGTGGTCTGCTTTCATTCTCCTGGAGGTCACACTCCTTTAGAGCGCTTCCGCTCCATCCGTCCTTTATCCCTGACGGCAAAACTTGTTCACCTTAGGGATCAGTGTGGTTCCTCACAGGGACACCAATAGAAATAAATGAAGCAAAGCTTTGGGCTGGGATCTTCTAGGCTTGATCATTGTACTGTTTTGCATAATGTTTATGTAAACTTGATATAAACGTTTAAACTGCACCCTCCTCAAGAGGATGTACTGCAAAGCAAAAACAGAAGAAGGGAAACCATGGTCCCTTTTAGCATTCAGCTGGCGGAACATCTTCCCTGCCTTCTCAGTGTCCTCTGGGCACAGGGCCCAAGCTGTTCCCTTGTCTCAGGACGGATTCGGGATTTATGGCCTGAAGCAAAAGTATCAGATGTCTAGCTCTTGAACTGGTCCTGCACACTAGATTTGGTAGTGACTCTGTTGTTATAAATAGTATTATTACTTTATGCAGATATCCAGTCATTTTTCATGTTGTCTTTAAGCTTCCACAGCAACATTTTAATGGAAAGCAGAGACTCCCCAGTTTAGCTGAAGTTTGGTTTTCACTCTCAGTGTTTTGTGTTTCTTGGCAGGGTCTCAGGGAGGTAATGGATGTGTTGAGCACCTTTGCCATCATCCACCAATGAGTTTGGTCTCTGTCTCTAAAGAACTCTTCTATGTCCAGAGTTTTTTGTAAATCTGTAAAGCTTTTTAAAACTATCAAAAATCTAAACATCTGAAAAAGAAAGAAATGTAGAAAGCTAGTAGAGGTATTAACTTACTAAGACTAGTCAATATGATATATTCTTGTCAAGTCCCTGTCACTGGGCTGTCTGTATGATAAGTGTTCTCACATGTGCACCTTGGTCTATATCATTTTCCCACCCGAAGGGGCAAAGGTAACAGAAGTGCCCCTACTATTTTCATTGCACCTTGAGTTTCCTTCTGCCAAAATGAATCCAGTAACGTCTTATAAGCAGCTTGATAATGTCAAGAGGAAAGAAAATATTTTAAACTATGATTATAGCTTTTTAAGCACTTCATAATAAAAGATACTTTAAAGAACTGGAAAATTAAGAGAAGACAGCAAATGGTGGCTTATACGTATAAGGGTTCAATTAGATTTGCTTACATGTATGGCATGTAAATAAGAAAGACAAGACATATGTAAAATGATTGAACTTTATAACATTCTGAGGCAACTTGCTTCTGTGTGAAACAGATAAAAAATACATTTTCTAAATCATAGGAATGGTCCAGTTCATATATTTTAATTTAGAGTTAAGCTAAGATGAAAATAATAGCTTCTAAAAATTCAAGAATTCTTTGTGTTCCTACATAATTGATTTGAAATAACTGTGTACATAAGTGTCATTACAGAAAAGAAGAATATAAATTACAAAAAGAGGAAATGATGTGTTTTTCCGTGTAGCCTATAGAAATGTGATTTGTAACCTTAATCTATTCAAGCATATTGAAAAAGCCAACATATTGCTCTGCTCTGTGTTAAAAATGAGCAGGTGTCCCAGACAGGCAGGTGTTAAGGTGGCTGTTTGAGCTTGCCCTTGATCGCTAGTTGACTTCAGTGAAGTTCTCCTAACAGGTGTCTAACTGCCTGGAGTGCCATGTGACATTTATCCCGGGAGCAACTCGGATGACAGCCTGCTACAGGCTGAGGAAGGGGTCTTTGCTTTGATGAAGAAATTGCCAAAACTCATGTCTCATTAGTGTTTCCTGAGGTTCTTTGGAAGTGAACAACAGTTTAATTAAGGGCTGACGTAAACACGTTTCTGTACCCTTTCCCTGCAGCATTTTATCACATTAGAATTGATCAAAATTGTTGCCTTGGGCTGACTCGAACAGATATACATCTGGAACGCCATTTGTGCAAGCTGCTGATGAGCCGGGCACATACGCTGAGTTTCACAGCAACTCTCTTCCTTTGTAGATGAGATTACCTTGTTGGGAGATGAGTCGATCTATTTTTTTGCTTAAGCCTTTATCTCTTTGAAGTGATGCTGTGAGATGAATGACACATCAGGGCTTAGGATGTATGTAAATCTCAGTGCCAAAAAATTATAGTATAGCTAGGAAAAATTACTTGATGATTTGATTTTGCAAAATACTTATTTAAAAGTGTGTTTCAGTCTAAACAAATCAACTCAGCTTATACGAGGAGCCTGGTTGAACTTTCTCTTACATGGTGATTGACCTCTTATTATCCATTGAACTGTACACTTGGTTTCTAAAGCCATCACTGATTTTCTAATTATAAATCTAAGTATAGGTGTAGGCACTGAATACTATCAGTGTAAATGTTGCTTTTTTAAAAAAGAGTAGCCTTTCTCATCTTCTGTCATTAAGAAGAATTCTTTCTGTAGTCTTACATTATCATGATGGTAATTATTTAATGCATTTTTATATTTAATGTCTATCCTCTCTGCTGAACTGTGAGCATCACCAGGACAGGGAACAGGTGGTCTTATTTAATATGTTGAACTTTATACCTCTCCATGGTTTGTCACACTTATTAGAAACTCACTGATTTTGTTTTCTCTCTGCTTTCCATTCAGTGACTTCTCCTCTGGTGGTATCTATTCCTGCAACATGCATTTTAACATATATCGACCATGGTTATTTCACTCATCCTACACTGCTAGTTATCATTCCGCTGTGCAGCCTCATCAACATGCAAGAGATTCTAAAATAAACTGTCTAGACACTGAGTCTGCTGTACCTACTCTACCTTCGTTCAATCCTGGATTTCTAAAAATTCTTTCCATGTTCTTAGCCTGTTCTTCCAACCTGCTCATATGTTTGTGTCTTTGATAAAATTACCTCTGTGGGATCAACTATTAGTCAACTTAATATGTATATGTGGATTAAAACAAGTCCAAAATAATAATGAAAAAGTCATCGAGTGATGTAAGACACAAACAAAAGATCTTTCCGGAGATCTAGACCTCCCAAGTTCCTAGGAAGGATTGCTTATGGGGAAAATGAATCATGTTGGTTCAATGTATAAAATATTGTTTTATAGCTAGAATGGGAGGGTAAAGAGACATATAATGTTTAGATGGAGGTAATGTCATATGTGAGGAAAGGGACAGAGTTAGAAGCACATTCCTCCTGGATCCTCCCTTCTCCAGGAGGTCATAAGCAAATTTGTTTAGCTAAAGTTTAAATAATATGGAACGATAAGGAAAGACTTACATAAAAATGTGGTTCCACCTGGCTGGCATGGCTCAGTGGTTGAGCACTGACCTATGAAGCAAGAACTCACGGTTCCATTCCCAGTCAGGGAACATGCCTGGATTGTGTGCTCAGTCCCCAGTGTGGAGCGTGCAGGAGGCAGTGGATCAATGATTTTCTCTCATCATTGATGTTTCTCTCTCTCTCTCTCTTTCTGTCTGTCTGTCTCTCTCCCTTCCTCTCTGAAATCAATTAAAATTTATTTTAAAAAATCCAATGCCATGATAAATCTTAAAATGAGGAAGATAATTTGAAGGAGATAATTTCAAAAACTGTGTCTATAATGAACCACGTTGAGGAAACCTGGGAGGGGAGTTGGAAGAAAATTCTTAACTCAGCCAAGTACACACAGCCTAGTGGAAGCTGATAAGACATAAAAAAATACAGCTTTTGGAATCTTTTTTCTTCTAAAATGAATTCATTTATAAATTGTTACTTTCTAAATCATATTAAATTTCTTTCTCTGATTTCAAACCCTCACTGGCCTTTGCTTCTTTCCCATTAGCCACTAGTAACTCCTCCTTCCCACTAACAGACCCACCAGCTAATTTTTTTCTTAGCATCTTCCCTCTCCTTCAGCTTTATTATTTCATGTATTATTCAACTTATACATTATAATATATTTGTTATTATTCAACTTATTATATATTTGTATATTATTCAGCTTTATTATTATCCAACTTATTTTCAACCTAATCTTTTTATGTATTATCCTTCCTGTTCAAGGGACAATGGATTGTGAAAAGCATGACATTTCTTTTTCTTCACAGAAAGGTCACATAGAAACATCTCTCCTATATGTTTATTCCTCAAAAATTTTCCCCTATAGCATATGAGTGCATTAAAAATAGAAATGATATAATTTTGCAGTTTGGCATGAGGTCTATTAGACTGCGGACATTCAAAATAAAATTAAAATAAAAACAATACTGGTTTGATTTATGATTAAAATGTAATAGCTAGAAACTCTACTCATATTTCTCTCAGATTATTGACTTTTTATTTTTGTTCCCTCTTCTGTCCAGAAAGTTTTTTTTTTCTTCCCTCATTGAGAGGAGGGTTTTAATTTGTGTCCTCTGAAGTACTTAGCATAGTGACTTGAATGTTCTGTGCACCAAGTATATCTTTACTGACTAATGGGCTCCAAATTAACTTTACTTAATGGGGAAACAAAGGAAGTTAAGCCTACTTTCTAATACTATCATTTTTTATTTTTTAAAATTGTTTCAGTCTGGCCAGTGGACTATCTCATTATTATTTTTATTATTGCAAGTTCATTTTTCTTTTTTTATGTTTAAAGAGGAGATGATCCGTAGTCCCTTTTATACACGGAGAGTGATTTTTATTCTATTTCTACTGCATTGGTCTCTATAATTTTTCTATGTGTTCTTAACATGAAGGTGCATTCCTAAAAGAGACCTATAATAATTACTTAATACAACAAAGTGTATCATTTTGACTAAGTAAACGCAAAGGCTTTATTTTTCAAAAATTACATACCCGTCAATATTCTTAAATTTCTGTGCAAATGCCCTTGATTTATGTGCCCTTTACGAAAAGATACTAGTGCATATGTGAATTTGGCTGGGCTTATAAAAAATTCTGATAGAGTTACAGTAGCAATAGCTTTGATTGATCTTCTCCAGAAATGACATAACTGAAATTAAACTTATTCTGCTTCCCAATTGTTGGTCATATTTGTTTTTAAATGTACAAAAAATGCTTTATTATTTACATAAGGGACCAAGATGTATAGTGAATGCTTTGTTGTTACATGAGGGAGTCTTTAGAAACTGATTAATGTTTATTTAAGCACTGGTAAAGCAATAGAAAGTTGCCAGGTTTTTTTTTTTTCTAAGAGTTAATTTTAAATGAAAATTTGGGAGGGAAACTTACTATATCATCTATATATAAAGTAAGGGATGAAATAGAGGTTTTTTAGCCTCAAACAATGTATATGCCTATGATTACCTTCGATCTGGTCAAAACCCATATTTTTGTAGTGTTGCCTTTTAAAATCACATAGCTATTTTTGGCATTTTGAAAGTAATTTAGCTGAAATAAAATTTCTTTATTTAAAAAAAATTTTTTTTGGTAACCACTTAATTGCTATAGTTTCATTAACAATTTATTTTTTATTTTTAATTCAGATATAAGAAAATGGTTCACTTTCTCATCAAAGTTCTTATGGGTTAGTGATAGCCAGTTAGTCACAAATTATAGCTTATGTCTACAAATACACCCATCACTTTTTGTAGACTGTGATCTCTACTGTTTATACAGTAGCACATCTACCTTTGATTACCAGCAGCATATTCATTCTTTAACTTTCAGTGTGTTGAAAACACATATTTAACTTTATTAGATATCTTTACCAGAGTTTAGTTAATTTTTCAAATGATAAAACATATAATATTACTTTCTTATACTAATAGCATATACCATGTACTTTTTTCAGTTAAAATGTATTAATTAAAAATGAATATTATATAAATATATAACATGTGATGAATTTTTTTTAATAAAAGTTTATTTTTTAGAGATACAAACTGAAAATTTATAGGTGAAATCGTGCAATCTCTAGGAATTGCTTTAAAGTAATATAGGGGTAGAAGATACATGGGGTAAAGGAAAAATGAAATTGATTGGCTGTGAGTTGCTAACTGAAGCAGGTGGTGACCACATGAGTATCCATTACTATTCTACTTGTGTATGTGTTGAAATTTTTGATAATAAAAATATGTTTTATAACTTACATGAGTTTTATAATATTTTACTACACATTTATAATCCTGATAAAAAGCAACACTATTCCAGGTATTGAAACAGGGCCCATATCTCTGACCAACTGGAGTTTTCTCCTAAATTCCTTAATGTAATTAAATTTTTATTCACCTACAATGATGACCTTCTACATCAGTTATTAATTGAATTGAGATAAGTCTTTTCATTATTTATGACAGTGATTTTCAAACTTTTTCATCTCATGGCACACATAAGCTAATTTACTAAAATTCCTCAGCACACCAAATAATTTATTTTTTGTTTATCTGACAAAAAAAAAAAAGTAGGTATAGTTTTGATTCATTCACACTTATGGCTGCTGTTGTATTGGTTGTTGTCATTTTTTTATTTGACAGTCTGAGGGAAAAATGGTCTGTGCCCCTGACTAAATAGTCAGGTATTGCATGTTTTAAAAATTCTGTGCCACACGGATTGAGAATAGCTGATGTATGGCGTTAGCTCTGTTGGCTCTCTAATTTCAAGTTTTCATGATTTATCTTTGGGCAGTATTAAATATTTGTGGAATGAATTGAATGATTGAATGAATGCATTCCTGAATACTTCTCCTAATATGGCACCTTTTACACTGTTTTGTAATTCCTTTTCACTTGTCCATAGCCCCCCACTAATAGTAGAATCTACTCAGTTTCTACTATTAGGTCCTCAACCAGCACAGTGTCTGGAATGAATTAGTCCTTCAATAAATATTTATGAATGAAGATATTAATTAATCTATCTTCTTACACGGTCTCCATGATTGCTATCTCTATTTTGGCTAATTCATTCTCCATGTAGTTTCTGGACAGATTGCTCTAAGCTCTCAATGTGATCATTGCTCACCCATTAATAGCTTTTCCTCATCAGGCTAAGCATTCCAGACATTTATATACGAAATCCAAGGCCCCTTAGCATGTGGGTCTTGCCAGCGGCTCACTTCCTTCCTTCATCTCTATACTTCACCCCACAGACTATTTGTACTCCTTGCATGTTTTATGGCCCCCTTCCTCAGAACATTGCCTCTCTCTGAGTATGTCATCCCCATCCACATTAAAAAAATAGTTTTATTGATTCCAGAGAGGAAGGGAGAGGGAGAGATAGAAACATCAATAATGAGAATCATTGATCAGCAGCCTCCTGCATGCCCCCCCCCCCCGCCCCCTGAGAATCAAGCCCACATCTTGAACTGTGACCTCCTGGTTCATAGGTCAACACTCAACCATTGAGCCACACTGGCCAGGCCCCACCCACATTTTAAGCTTGGTGCCCCTGAGGCGCCTTTTCTAAGCTGGGGAGACTCAGGGGATCACTGCCCTGTGCAGGGGGGTGGGGTGGGTGGAGGAATAGTCATAAGCACCATACACCTCTGCTCTCAACACACTGACTCCCTCTGAACTGCTGACCACTGTTTCCTTCCTTTCATTCTTCTCTCCATGGACACAGAGTATCCCTCCAGCAGCCATTGCTTTTTTCCCCCTTAACATCCTTACTTTACTTGGCAAAGAGAGGAACCTAATAAATATTTGCAGAATGAGCAAATGAAGGAATTTTTTTTTCTATTCAAGTAATGAGTTTTTCATAAAAGATGTTAAATCAATAATATACTTACCAGTGCACCCGAAAGTTGTTTCTCACATTTGCACCAGGTTTGTCTCAGTTTTTTTTTTCCACAGTGTCATCAGCAAGTCAAAAGACAAACCCCTGAATCATATAAATCTAAGAATAAAATGCTGAGGTTAAAAAAGACCTTGAAGTGAACCAAGGGGCCAATGGAAACATGATATTTAGTTTTTCAGAAGTTCAAGATTTGCTTACTAGTAGGAGTCATTTTGGTGATAATTCTAAGGAGGCAATGGACATAGTTTCTGACACATATTCCAAAGTTCCAACATAACTGGTTGTTTGACCCTCAATATATACTTTGTAAAAGACCCAAACTCACTAAAACAATAAAATGTTGGGAGTTAGATCTATTGTGTTAAAATGAGCCTTGTAACTTAAGAAAGTCCTAAAGCGTGGGTTTTTCCCTCTTCCTTTGCAGATATGTCGTCTCCGACTACTATGAAGAAGCCTGAAAAGCCATTGTTCAGCTCTACATCTCCACAGGATTCTTCCCCAAGGTTGAGCACTTTCCCCCAGCACCATCACCCCGGGATACCTGGAGTTGCACACAGTGGTGAGAAGTTTTAAGCATACAGGAGAAGCCTCCCTTTTAGTTGCAGAACCCCAAGCCCTCAGGGATGGAGCACAGTTTTTTTTTACTATAACTAGTGGTGGCTATATTTTCTCAACCAAAAGAGGGAGGGTCATAATCCAATCAAGTATTTTTTTTCTTATTAATATATGAGGAAAGGTGGTCAAAGCCATACAATTAAATAACATTTATCTATGTATCTATCAGTAGCCTTTATTGGAAAGAGTATAATGACAAGAAATTAGAAAATATGGGGTACATAGCCATCTTAACTATAGCTACAGGGTCAGTCTTAATTGTATGTATTTTACCAATAAAAATACATGATTTCAATTTGTTGCTAAGTTTAGAGTATTCCCAGAGGCATTAAGACATACGGATGCTATTTTTGTATATATTATTTTCTACATGAGAGTATTTATTTATTTGAGAATGAAATTAATCAGGAAAAATAAGAGATACTTTGATAATTATTTTATATGCACAGACTCTTTTTGTGAGTTAATACATTTGATGTTTCATCTAATTTAAAGACTTCCTAATTTAAATAGGAAAAATAATCCAATATTTTATATCTGAACTTTAAGGACCAGTTAATATTAAGTCACCTTTAATATTAAAAATGAGCTATAAATAATAATCAATATAAATAAGCAATGACCTTCAAGTTTGTGTACAGATGTGAGTGAAGACCATGGTTAAGCTGAGCTGAGATTAAGAACACTTTGACATGAAGTGAACAGATGTCCAGTCTAATTTAGGTGTTTATATTTTCTTACATTATACTTTCAAAAGTATAGACTTCTTAAATAAAGTAATACTTTAATGTGGAATTTTAAGAAATATATAAGTACTATTGGCCCAGTGCATGAAATTCATGCACTTGGAGGAGAGGGTCTCTCAGCCTGGCCTGCACCCTCTCACAGTCTAGGAGCCCTCAGGGGATGTCTGACTGCCAGCTTAGGCCCTGGGGAGTGGGCCTATGCTGGCAGTCGGACATCCTTAGTGCGGCTGCAGAGGTGGGGGAGGCTCCCAACACTGCCACTGCGCTCACCAGCCATGAGCCTGGCTTCTGGCTGAGTGATGCTCCTCCTATAGGAGAGCACTGACCACTAGGGGGCAGCTACTGCATTGATTGTCTTCCCCCGGGTGGTCAGTGCATGTCATAGCGAGTGGTTCAGCATCCATAGCATATCATTAGCATATTATGCTTTGAATGGACAACCAGATGACTGGACACTTAGCATATTAGGCTTTTATTATATAGGATTCTCTGCAATGCTTCTCTTTGGTGGAGAATGCTCAGACTTCAATGTGTGGGAAGATTACACAGGCCCTTGTTTCAGTGCTCTTTCTGGTGCCTCCCAACCTGGAAATCCTCATTTAGGAGGTTGGTGGTTAGGCCCAGTAACCTTCATTGTAACAACAAATGTAGAAATTGTGAGTGCCCTGGGCATTATTAGGGAAGATAAGCAACATCCCTGAAAAACATTCTTTTTTAAATTTTTTGCACATAATTAAAAAGTCAGAGGTAATCTATTCCAGATGATTTTCATTTAGAGGTCATGGAAAGAATTTATTTTTTCATATTGTTTGCTACATTGTCTCATAAAACACTAAACATTTTTCATATGTGATTTCCTATGGTTTGTATCGAAATATTAAATAGAAACAGATATTTAATCTTCACTTCTACATACATTATACTGGTTGGTACTCTTAATTTGTGCTTACATGATTGTTTCCCTCAATGTTATAGAGATAATGATCATGCGATAATATTCTTTTCCCATTTTTCAAACTTAAGGCTTATATTTCAGAAGCTAAACAATAAACTGTGGTCATACTAATGTTGAAAAGTTACAGTACAATTAAACATTGCCCACATTGCATGTTTTACATATTATTTACCTTTATAAAATATATGATTTATGGCTAACTTTATGTCTCTGTGAAAGTATAAATTCACATTTCTGTGGGTCTTATTCTTGGTCTTATCTTAATATCTTTTAAGCTACATGTTGTAAAAGTTAGAGTGGGAAGAACAATATTTAAAGTATAGGGCTTCTTTTGGTTATGAAAGAAACATTTTTATTAGGAGAAAAAGTTCCCAGGCTCTATGTACAAATATTCATAAGTACTTAATACAATAATAGGGTCATTATTCAGGACATTGTTTATTAATTATGGGTTTTCATTTTAGTCAACTACCAACTAGGATGCATAGAGAAAGTATGCATTCACAGTTGGATTACACTTCTGTTTTGAATTTTGCTAGAAAATTGTGGATCCCTTGCCCTCTAATTGATGCTGTGACTTGGTCTGGACTTAAATAAGACAAAGACTTCCTAACCAAAATTGTGCTTTGATGGGAAATAACTTTGCTTAAAGAAATGTTTTACGAAGTATTGGCTAAACCTATGGAAGAGAAACTTCTTTTTAAATCATTCTTAGATCTAGAAAGCAAGATTATTAATTTCCTATAGTAAGGGCTGTGTCTGTGTATGCTTAGCAGTACTGGCATTCAGAATGAAAGACTAACTGCTATTTTAGGAGAGTTTGGTTAAATGGGGGGGGGGGGGAATGAATGGCTATCATTTTTTATCGTTTCACAGCATGATTTAGGGTCAGTACGGAGCATTAAAGAAAACAGCTAACGAGTCTGTCTTTCCTTTTCTGTCTTCTACAGTCATCTCAACTCGAACTCCACCTCCACCCTCACCGTTGCCATTTCCAACGCAAGCTATTCTTCCTCCAGCCCCATCAAGCTACTTTTCTCATCCAACAATCAGATATCCTCCCCACCTGAATCCTCAGGATACTCTGAAGAACTATGTACCTTCTTATGACCCATCCAGTCCGCAAACCAGCCAGGTAAAAATTAGAGCCTAAGGGAGATGGAGCAGGTCTAAGATGTGGTGCTTACCCAGACAGTTATGTCTGGCAGAACAGCAAGCTTTTGCCATCCATCTTCAGGAAGTGTCTTGGTGATGCAATCTGTTTTTATTTAAAGGTGGCTGAATGACAGGTAGGAAGTGTGTTGCCCAAAAGGGGCACATTTGTGAAGATGTTTTTGGTTTGATGTTTTGGGATTTTTTTTTTTTATTGACTGAAGAGAAAGTTTATGCAGGAAGTACATTGACCAAAAAAAGCTCTGAGCGGGCGTTCACACCTCTGAAATACCTGGCTTGACACAGAGACAAAGTGCTTATTCCAGGCAGGAGCAAGGTATGCGCTAAAATAAACACACACAAAAGAACTTACAGTTGTATTCATAGACTAACTATTAGGTATTAAAATAAGCTTTGGTAATGTAAACATTCTCAGTGTTTGATGACTACTTGAATATTCTTTGCACAGACACGACTGCATTTAATAATGAGTGACATTACCAGAAGTGTCTTTCATTTATTTATTTTAAACATTGTGCAGTGGTTTCAGGGATTCGTTGTATGAGTATAGTGACTCATGGGCCTTCCTCACTTCCTAAACATGTGGTTTCCTCTATGAGCAGTTGCTCCATAGAAATTTGGTATAAGAACGATTTCCACAGTCAAGTAAACAGTCTTTGTGCCAAAGCTGGATCTGTCAATAATCGTAATGTCCCAAATCTGTAATGTGATTCTGATCGTATGGTTCAGTGGTTAGCTTTGCTGCTTTGCACTGAAGACTCTTTATACCCTTTAATGCTCTGAGGGATTTTCATAAGCATTCTGTTATTAATGCTTAAATATCCTGTTCAGATCTCAAAATGCCACTAAGTAGTATGTGCATATGGATTTATATTTAACAAAGAAAGGTCTAAAAAATGATCTTTAGACTTAATTTAATGGTTAAAAAGGAAGCAAAATGTTCCTTTTTGAATGTTTTATTTTGAATAACAACATGACCAGCACCTTTGGGGTTACTTAAAAAGTTACCTGTTCTTTTACCTCCATTGATTAATAATACTAAGCTAAGTATACCGTTCTCAAATTTTGAATTTGAAGTTAAACTATGTGGATTTTAGAAGAAGATGTCCAGATCTTGTGGCACTTTTAAAAACGGTCATACTACATACTAAGTAACACAGTGGGATCTTAGGATATTAGTTCAGAAACACAACTTACTGTTAGAGCCTGGATCCAAGGTCTCCGTTCCACAGAGCCTTCTGCCAGACTCCGCTGGGAACAGTGCACACAAGTCTGATTTTAATTTGTGTAGAATTTCCATGAATAACAAAGTCTAATTAAGACATCCATTAAAAGTCCTTAACGTTAATTCAGTGTGGAAAATCTTAGAGTTCCATTGGATTTTTTTTTTAAACTGATGTCCTAATTAGGCGCTGTTAGGGGAAAATTATGCAAATTAAAATCAGGCCCTTAGTGTCACACATTTCTTTAATTATTCAGTGATTGTTTTACGTATATTTCAATTTCTTTATAAGTTAAGAGAGCATATTAGGTGATAATCTGCCTATATTGTCCTCAGTTTTTCTTCATATTTTCAAGGTAAAGATCCAGCTTCTATGAGAAGCATCTTACTCTCATCTCAATTAACAACAACAACAAAAAACCCTCTCAGGATTTTGTATAATAGGAGCAGTAGACTAAGTAGGATAATCCTTTCCTAATGCTGTTCAAGTTCATCTTCAGATGAGATGTCTTTTCATATCTACAGTATGAAAGTTCGTCTATTAGCGGCATTAAAAGAGAAGCTTTATAGTCTAGTTTCATCTGTTTGAACTAGAAGACTGGAAAGAAATAACCCTCTCATTCTTCTGACCTGAAGTTTTAGAGAGTTGACTGTGTTGGCTTGGGAATTCTTTCTTGGTCACTTTTACTATTATTTTTAAATGAAATTTCTGTTGGTTCCTATCGATTGAACTTCAGTAGACAGAGCTTACAGAACGGGCAAGGTGATGTGTTCTGTCACAGCCTTCCCTTGACCTCATAGTCATTCTTCCATCCCACCCTCTCAGCTAGGTACTGCCCAACTGTACTGGTGAACACAGTAATCAGAAATGCTTTTTACCACTGAAAGTACCAGCAGTGATACAGTGAGACTCTTCTTTCTTGAGGGACATACAGAAAGCAGGCTTTTGCAGTGTTCAGAATACCAGAAGTTGACAGTGTGCTTTAGAAACAATCTTTTCCCCTTGAAAGGAAATATGGGTCTTTATAATAGACAGATTTTTTTGAAGAGACATTATATCTGCTTTGGTGTTTAATTTCATCTCAAAACCAATTAATTTACATATCAAAATAGACTTTTGATATTAACCTTTGTAGCTCTAAAAATGAAAAAAAAAAAAGAGTACTTGTTCACCTGTAGTCACGTCCTCTATCTGAGTATCTTCTGGCACTGTACTGATTTTTAGGTCAAGCAACTGAGAGGCCCTGTCCTCCCAATAGCAATTTGGAGATTCATTACATTGTTGCTGTACCAATTAGAGTGAGACAGTCATGCTCTTTAATGGAATATTTTAAATAAAATTAGTTTAAATATGTAAGTCTCATAGGCTTTCGTAGGGGGAGACTCTGGTCAATTTTCCCGACATAAAGTTAAATACTTAAAATTACTCATGATTAATAGGATATTTGAGTTCATTTTTTTATGGAATAAATACTGTGGCCTCTGAGGAACCCAACTGAAGCCCTAGTTCATGTCTCTGAGTTCCAGTATTTAAATGCTATGAGCTATTCCTCTTTGTCTCTAAAATGTCTACTTGTAACTTAAGTGCAGGTATTTAGATAAATATTCTTCTTCATTGCTTTCTTTGCTTTTAGCACTGCAGATTATTAAGACTTAACTATTTGTAGAGAATACCCTCATAGAAAATTGTTATGTACACTATGCAGTGGAGAATTCCAACACGAATGTTAGTTAAAAACAGCATTCTCTGTCTAGAAAAATACATCCAAATATTTTTTTCAAACAGGTGCACCTTTAGGATTTTGTCTTCTACCACAGATACTATTTTTATACCCAGGGCTAGAGCACAGATAATAATATCTTTTCTGTCATTGCCCTAGGGATTTTCTCAGTTAATTCCCACAAATGTCAACAATACATGTTTTGTGTAACTCTCCATGCCCAACAATGGAAAAGTAACTCAAATAATAGAGTATATATGGTTGCCCCCTCTGCTTGACTTTAGCATATTTTAATTTACTATGGAAATCTTTTATTTGGAGGTATAAGGCCAGACCTAACTCAGCATTTTATATCATTGTAAGGATCTGGAATTTTAAATGCTCTAAATATCATTCTACCTGCTTATATTTGTAAATCATCAAAAGTTGAGCGGAGATCCTAGAATCTAAATTGCCTGCTGTGTGTGTGTGTGTGTGTGTGTGTGTGTGTGTGTGTGTGTGTGTGTCTGAGTGTAACTGTGTGTGCGCAAGAACTAGGGGTTTTGAATGCAAAAAATGGGCCTTGACTATACATGATAGAAATTACTCAGTTTGATGTGTTTGATAGCCTAGATATTCTTGTCTTCCTTGTGTCAGTGATATTATTATTTAGGTGAAAATTGTGTTCTGAAAGCCCAAACTGATTCAGTGTAGAAGATGAGGGGCAGAGAAGCGCTGGATCTAATTTGCACTAGCTCAGTAATGACTTCTATTTCAGCCTTACGCTAAGCATGAAGTCTCAACTTGAGCTTCCCGGATTACTAAATGAAGGTCAGTTCTGTCTGGCTCTTGGGAGCATTGTAAAGACAGTTAACCTACATAAAGTGCTTTGAAGGTGAAGACTTTCTTTTAAATGCTGCTGCTTCGTATTACTACTAACCATTGACCGACCTTCCGGATGCAGACTTAGAGGGTGTGCGTGGCGATTACACAACAGTGTGCAGGGTCCACTTGGCCGAGTGTGCTGAGTGTCGTTGTAGGACACCATGACTGCCTTTTGGATTGTTTCACCCGGCATTCTGTTTTTGTTTTGTAGCCTAACAGCAGTGGTCAAGTGGTAGGGAAAGTGCCTGGCCATTTCACTCCTGTCTTGGCACCCTCTCCCCATCCCAGTGCAGTGCGACCTGTGACCCTGACCATGACAGATACTAAACCCATCACTACATCCACTGAAGGTGAGGCAGCTTCACCTACAGGAACCAGTAAGTATTTCTGTAGGAAATGAGAAATGTCCATCAAAGGCACCATTGGATACCTGATCCAAGGTGGGAAATACAGCAACTTTTCCAGCTACCCAACCGGATGGAGATTTCTCATTTACATGGAACCAGCAGGCATGTACGTGGCTTGGCAATCACACGCTCTCTCTTTTCAAATTTAAGCCAGTGCATCAGATTTGAAAAAGGAGAAGCTTAATTGTTTGAGTAAATAGCTATAACAAAAAAGAATAAGTCATGCCTGCTTGTTCAAGGTTTACATCGAAAATGCACTGATAACATAATGCAGTGTACACGGTTTTTCTATAACTCAAAGAGAGATTAGATAAGTGTTACTCATTGGAGCATTCCCATAGTAATCAAGCCCCTTCACATGGCAGACTGAATCAGTGCCTCTGTAAGATAATTGCATGTTTACATTACTGTAGCTTATGTCATTGTGAGAAATGGTCACACACTGTTGGGTGCCGAAAACATCTCAAAGCTTAATATTAGGCACATGTAAACTACCTGCACTTTCTTTGCTCTCAACAAAAAAATTAAAAAATGTTTAATCTATTATAATACATCAGGTATAAGTTTTTTAGCATGGTCTTAACATTTTAAATGTCAGAGAGTTAGCCAGTGAGCTTACATAGCATATACCAGTTGCTCAAATGATTCTTTTGCTTCTTTGCATGGAATACTCATAAATACACAGGAATTATTACACAGTTTTTCAATTAGCTTTATGCAAACTGGCAGCTTCCTAGACTTGGAGCTTTTGTGCACAGATTGGTAGAATGGAAGGGATAAAGTTCCAATCAGGAGGAATTAGCAAGTTCCTTGTCAATTACACGTGCCCTATTTTAAACTCAGAACTTCCTACCTAGAACAAGAAAGTCCCCATGCTCTGGAAATTCCTGTGTGAAATTACAGAGCCAACTAGAGGCACCACTGGCTCTTTGTTCTTCTGCCATTGGAAAATCTTTTATTTTTTAATGGTTTCTGAAACCTAGGAAGGACCCTACAAGAAAATTGGACAATACTTTAAGTCTCTAGTGAATTCAGCATTTCTTTCTCAAAATTCATGAGGCCTCAGAAACTAATAAGTCCTTATAGGCTTGTAATTCCCACCAATAATAATTAAATGCTTAGTAACTGGTTTGTTGGTAGAGAATTCTCCACTAGTGAATCCTTTCCTAAATGTACGGATGGATGAGACCCAGTCAAGGAAGGCTCAATATTCTTTTGTTCTGAAGGTTAGCTGTGTACATTACAATCACTAGAATAATACATCCAGATTTTAAAAGTGGATGCTTTGGCCTCTTTGAACAAACAGGCCAGAAATTTAAATAAACAAAAATGGAAAAAAATAGTTTTTGTACGAGCACTTGGAAGAATATCACAGGATATAAATGATCAAAACTAAGTTACAGAAACTTGTAGTACCTACTCGTACCAGAGTAGGTATTATTAATATTATTGATAATAAACATGAGATTCCAGGGACAGTCAGACCCAGATGATTGCAGCTCACTTGTGGGAGTACAGTCAGCCTATTGGTTAATTGATTGTTCTTATACTCATATACAGGTTGATAAAAAAGAAAAAGAACTGATTTGACTAATAAAATTACAAAATATTCAAAAGGCTCCAACAGTCTATTTTCCACTCTTGCATTAAAGAAGTAGAGTGTGATATTTTTCTTTCCTGGAAATAAATTGTAGTTCCAGCTTCCCAGGCATCACTGACCATGAGAAATTGGTAATTGAATTGATAACTCAGTCCAGTTAAAGATAACACAGAGGCCAAGGAAACCTTCTCATGGCTGAAAAGAACTTGGAGCACAGGCTGGTGAGGCATGGCTGACCCACTGTGTGTCAATCCAGAGACCTGGATACTCACTAGGGGCCCCTGGTTTCATATGGTTGCCCTCACATAAGCTTTTTATCTAGGAATAATTAAAAGGTGAATTGTGGTCATCTTCACTATTCAAAAAGTTGACCTAAAAATGCCTGAATAGATCAAATTCTGCAGTCCTTCTAATGAAAATGGCAGAATGAATATATTAGTTTTTTTTATAAAGCCTTATAAAAAGGAATGTGTGGATTCCTCATTAATCTGGTGGTTTTAAACCAAACATCTTAGTTTTGTCCAGACCTATAAATGTAGTATAAATGGTAAAGATTTAGTTGTTCTTCTGTTTAACCTGACAGGAAACAATGGGATTGCTAGAGATACATTAGTTCTTTCCTTGTGTAAAAGAAACAAAAATATTTAGGAATAGGTAGATTGTTTTTTTCAGGACAATTTACTCTATACCCAATAGTACCTGTACAAAGAGTACTGCAAGACAAGACTTATAATTTAAGGAGTATTTGCCATGTGTATTTAATATTTGGTGGCCATGTATTTACAAGTTTCCATCAATTCCAGTCACAAGAAACAGACTTGTTGTGCTTATGGAAAATAGAGAATTAAAAATACACATATTTCGATCAAACTTAAGATCACTTTCGCGTTAAATGACATCCTGAGCTAATTCATTCTATCTGATATAATAAAAATAGTCTTCTCCTTCACATTAGTAATACTAGATTTTCTTTTTAGTGAGACTTTTAAGCAAGACATTTTTCTTCTTGTATCATGAGGATATCTGCTTACGTCCAAACATTAAAAGCTCCCACTCATTCTTGACAGATTTTTCAGTCTGCTTTTACATTTAGAATCAGCAATCAGCATCGCTCATCCCATTATTAGACAATTAATACCTGGTGAAAAAGTCCACCTAGACAAAGAGCCCCCTGTTTAGCCAGTCCTTGGTTTCTCTCGCAAGACTAGATGGAGCACATAAATGTGAGATACCCATGCTGAACCATGGGATACAATTTATTGGATAGATTTTTGGGACAAGGGATAAAGTAATTGCTTGTGAGGTCTACTACCATCTCCTTTATATCACTCAGTGTTCACTAAGACAAAAAAGAAGAGAAATAGAGACACCTCTTTTTTTTTTTTTTTTGGTTGCAAGTCCCACTTCTCTGGGTTTCTTATACATGGACAGGGTGTTCATTCTGATAGTTCACAATTTTTATCTTTGTTTTTGTTCTTCCTTAATCAGCCTACACAGCCTCAGGCACATCTCAAGCCAATCGATATGTGGGACTAAGCCCAAGAGACCCATCCTTCCTACATCAGCAACAGGTGGGCAAGTTTCACCAGGTGTGATGGTGTAGCCATGCTTCCGCATTGGTGCTTTTCTCCATGCTCTGTCAGATCTGGACTCAGGATGGGGCTCACGGGGCTTCTGAGAAAGAAATTGATCATTTCACTTTCCAAATTATTTCTCATTTATCCTTTGTTTCTTGACTCTCTGAACAGGGTTTCTCAAATTGGCTCAAGACCTTTTTCTTCCCTGTAGGAATAACAGTATTTCAGCCAAATAGTAATTTTCTTAGTCTTACTGGCTGTTGAAAATGTACTAGCCTATAGTCTCCAAAGATAAAATTTAAAAACTGATTCAAAAGCCAATTAGAGTAGAAGCAGTACACAATTTGTGTTTTCGAGCTCTTTCATATTTTCCAGATGTTTCCTCCCACCCCCTATTTTGGTATTTTAATCCAAGAAGATGAGTTATGAAGCTAAAATCTCAGGCAACACATCATTTCTATTTTAATAGGTTTAAATTGGTTTACTGATTTTGGATGTGATAAAACACTTCTTCTCATGCTTTCTTACATCATTTATGTTTCAAGTAGCATTTTAAATTTCACATCTCATTAATGCTGTAAATTTAATGCAAATGAAGTGTTTACCCAGACTGTGAAAATATACAGCCAGGATTAATGATGGCTTATAAACAAATTAGCCACAATCAAAAAGTATGGACCATACCCACACATACATCTCACAATTCTAGTTTTAGGATAACGGAAATAATTCTAACCTCTTCAGAATTTAAATATATTTTATGATGCATATATTTGCTGTGCTCAAGTTTTTGATAGCAGAGCAGTTTGAAATTTACCATGCACAAAAAAATTACGTGGAGAAAACTGGGCTATAATGAATAAGCTGATACTCATTAATCTGATCTTCATGTATAAGTTGTAGTGCATACATGTGAGTTTTTACATATTGTAGAAAGCCTGCACAGAAACTCATTCAGGTTCCTTTTGATCTAGACATGTCCACCTAGCTTGTGCTTATTGTGCCTGACTTCACTTTGCTTCTGTGGTATTCCCAAGACCTGCCCAGTTGCAGACTAAGGTGCCAGACTGCATATTAAAGGTCACCCCATGCGGAGTTCAGAGAAAATCATAAAGATGATAGCTTATTTAAGATACTTGACATTTTGTCAGGTTTTTAAAAAAGCAAAACAAAACAAAACAAAAGAGTGAAGACTAACTGAAAACATCTGTACACAGTTATGAAAATACCAAGTAATAATTAGTGGTTTTGCCAACCATTGGCTTTTCAACATAATTCTCTGGAATGCTGCTTTTTTTTTCACCTCTAAAACTGCTGTAATATGAAATGTGTTTTAAATACTATAATATGGTTCTATTTGACAAATGTATATGTTCATTATGTTTTTTTTAATGCAGTATTTATAGGTTTAAAACTTATTCTTTAAAAAATCATTCCACATATTTTCAGAAATATTTTGTCATGGGATTTGCATTATTCTTTATGACACATCTCTAATTTCCAGTTAATTTTTAATTAATAGAAATGTGCCTCCATTATTTAAACCTCTGGCCCTAAACACATTGAGAATATAATAATCAATTCCATGTACTTAGAAACAATCTTCCCCTCCCCAGCCCTAAGCTATGGAAGTTTTAATTCTTTTATCATTTATGACTAACATTGGAGCCTCATGTAATTATGATCAAAAGTTCATTATGTATAAGTTACATCTCCTTTCATATATACAAGGATAAATCAAGAATACTTAGCAAGAATCATGGAAACATGAATCTTAATGTAGAGCACATTTTAATTGAATATATGTATGAGTTCCAGAATTTTTTTCATCAAAGACCACCAACTTGTTATTTAAGTGGGAATGTCAATATAAGTATGATTTGTTTGATCAACTGTAGTTGATATTTATAGAATATGTAATGTGTTGATCCTTGGAAGAAAAAACTATATAAGCTTTAATTATAAGCTAAAACTATAACGTTCAATTTTATATATCATAGAGACAGGTAACTTGTTCTCCATTTTTTGAAGGAGCTAGTGCTTTTTGAATTGACAAAGCCCAATATACCAAATTCATATGAGCTACAATTTTGAGGCATAAAGAAAATGGATGTATATGCCTATAATACTATATATAATTACATATATATATGTATTTAATTATATATATATATATATATAATTAAATGAAGGCTCTGGTTAAAAAGTTTATTATTTTTATCCTTTCAAATTTGAAAAGAATCATAGAGATGAAGTTTTATGTTTACTGTCCAGGAACAAGAGAGACAAAAATAGTCTAAATGACTTCAGTAGAGTAAAGGTTATTCTTTTCTACAGCAGAAATGAGATTGATTTACTGTGTCCTTTCATTACTTTACAAAGATTTAAAAGAGTCCACTCTTCTAGCAGCAGGTTCTAAATGCATTTGGTTTAAAGTACTCAATGATGAATGAAAAGGAAAATCAAGGGGTACATGAAATAAAGGTAATCAATCATTTTATATTAGCTAAGAGAAATTCAAAATTAGAAAGGCAATGGTTTTAGTCTGAGAGGGTTCTTTTAAACATTCCCCATAGCCTTTAGTATACATGATCTCTTAAAAATAAATACTGTCATCAGGTACATTCTTCATTTCATTGGCAGCTGCTTTATAAAAATTCATCCTTTTAGATTATGAAAAATATTGATGTGCATTGTCAAGTGCTATTTTTTCTTAGAAAATAACTTTAATATTCCCTACATAAATTAGAGCTAACAATAAATTTTAAATTGCTGAATAATGTTGACTATCATAAACAATATTTCCACAAAATGACATTGACACAGAGCTTTTCAGTATCATCATTGCATATTGACTTTCTTAAATTGAGGTGGAAAATATTAAAATGAACCCCACATTCCACTTATAAGAGTAATACATTTATATTGGGAATCTGAATACTAAAAGTATGTGCTTTTATTCCCATTAACTGGGCACACATACAGCTGCTATTAGGAATTATACATCTTTGTGTTCCTTTTGATAATAGTCATTACTGATTAACAGTGGTTGTTAACTGCCTTGGAAAATGAGTCGTTTTTTCCTGATCCAGGAATTTTTTTTTTCTTTTGAGGGAAGCATGTTCCAGTTTATTGGCATTGTCAATCCATCCATAAGACAGGTGTTATTTTCCCCATGAAGTGAGATCGTTTTCAATCTGCCATAACCTGTGCCCACACATCTTCACCTTGAAAATGTAGCACTTCAAGCTTTAGGCAGGGTACACTGAAAATGTGATATTTCATTTGAACCTAAAAAATAAAATCACATAATCATGAAGAATATTTCAAAAAAGATTAATGGAAACAGGTTCATATTTTGACATAAAAACCAATGCTAATTGGTCATAATAATAAACTCATGCCAGCTGATCGGGGCTTTAAAATGTTCTGTTATCTTTTAACACAATTTTGAGTGTTGTTCAAGGTCTGGAACTACACTGTCTTTAGCGTGATGGGCTTAGTTCATACATCCCCTGTTGGCATGTGGTAAATTAAATTCAGGACTTTAATTGGGCTTCATTCTTCCTTAACTTTCCTGTTGGAAGGTGGTGTGGTGGCTTGAAAAATGCTTACGTCCTGCTTTGGCAAACGGAACTCTTGAGTCTCTGCTGAGAAATGTCGTTTATGATTTGGAACTTTTTCAGGCGTGTCAAGGCCTCCTCCCTGACGTAACTTCATCGAAGTTTAGTAGGATGCAGTGCTTCCTTTCCTCCTACTTTTCATGCACGCACTGTGAACATTCACTGTGACCAGCAACAAAGGAACTCCATTTCCCAAGCTCTGTCTCTGAGAAAAGAACTATATAGCAGAGTGATGGATGTTGCTTAGAAAACACAGCAATTATTTTATAACCCAGTCTAACTAACACTTTTAGCATAAATGGTGGATATGAGACAAGTTCCTTGAATTAGCACCAGTTCCTTATCTGGTCAATCGCATAAAAAATTTGCTAAATTGCCAGATCTCTTTCATGGCTGTCAGAAACTTTGGTAATATATGAGGGTCTAATTAACCCGATTATCCACATTATATTTAAATATATGGCCATAATAAAAATATAAATCTTTGCTATTATTCATCAATGTGACATATAAAAAAAAAACCTTATTGCAAGTTAGATATACAAGTGTGTGGCTAAGAAGCTTCTTGTTGGGAAGCAAAAGATTACTATTTGAACCAGCTATTGGAGTGCATGTTAACCTTTGATACAAAGGTATCCATGGGAGGTTACTTTGACCCTTCGTAAGTGAGACATCAAAATCAAGTAAGCTGTAGTTTATAAGGCTTATTTCATAATCACAAAATTATAAGCTCCTGACTCTAGACACTACTTCTTATTAGAGCTAATGACCGAGTGACCTGATAACTCAGGTCTTTGCCTTCATGATCACAATTGCATGGATTTCAGTGATGCCTGAGCTTCAGCATTTACATCTCTTGCATGGCTATATAATGCTATTATTCCAATTTCAATTACTGGGCTACCTTATATCAAAATATTTTGAACACTTTTCTTGATATAATTTTGAAACTGGATTTTGAAAGTACTTTTTGTTCCACTGAAAATTTCTGTTATACCAAATGGCCCTTTACATAAATTGCCTCTGTAGGATTTTTTAAAAAATTAATATATTAGTTAGAACAGAATATTTGTCCTGGCAAATGAAATGGCAAAGCCAAAGTTAGGTACATGAAAACCACTGAAAGGTAGTTTGGTTATTTTTATGAGAGGCAAGCAATTGAAAGGACTCAAGTGGACTATCAACAAACTTTTCAATAAAGTCAGGAAGCAGGCTATCAACACTCGGACTGTTCTTATTGTGTCTGTTATCATAATTGACAGCTTGACGCAAAACCCTATCATATGACTTCTGGGTAGGTATGTAAATGGATAAGAGGTCACTTTTCACATATGCTGGCTAGGAAGGAAACATTTAAAGGAAGTTTCAGTCAAAATAATGGCTATGCAAATGTTTAGTTTTTTGGCTAGTTCTTAAGTTAAAAAAAAACCACCTTCGATGGTCTGTCTTTTATCATTCATTCATTTATTCAGTAACTTACTTTCCTGATTATCAAAGGCTAATATCTCGTTAAACTATTCTAATGTAAACATAAAATTGTATTCCCTGAAATTTACATTTCAGTCCACAAAATCACCAGGAAAAAAGTGATCTTCTTTTCTGAAAATATTAACTTTAAAAGACTTAACTTGAATCAGGGAAGTAGAGGAAATTCTGAAGATTCTAATTATAGACATTGTAGCTTTAAATATTCTTGGGCTGTACATGAAGGATATAGTAGGAAAAAAACAATGACATGCCAACTGGTGTCCTGGGTGAGAACCAGAGATTTGGGATCAAGAGGTTGGTTCAGAGAACAAGGAATGTCTAACCCTAGACAAATCCTTAAACTTTGCTATCTTATATCCTTATTTTGAAAAGGAAAATGAAGACGTTGAACTACAATCTTTAAGTTCTCTTGAAATCTTATACATTACAAGTTACAATAGCTTCCATCTAAAATTGAAGCCTTTCACTTTCTAATACTTATGATTTCTGGCCAGCAATGTTTATTTAGTTTATGAACTATACAGACCCATTTAACTTAATTTTACCATGCCCATGAAATTAAATATCAAGAAGCATGGGTTTCAGAAACTGACATTAGAAGTAACTTTAATAATTTTATTAACCAACGCCACACCAATAAGTTCAATAAAAAAAAGAGTAACTTTAAGGAACCAGAATAACCTTGAATATCTTATTTAAAAAAAAATGTTGCCCAGCCAGTGTTGCTCAGTGGTTGAGAGTTGGCCTATGAACCATGAGTTCACAGTTTGGTTCCTCGCCAGGGCACATGCCCGGGTTTCAGACTTGATCCCCAGTAGGGAGCAGCCAATCAATGATTCTCATCATTGATGTTTCTATTTCTCTCCCTCTCCCTTCCTCTCTGAAATCAATAAAAATACTTAAAAAAAGTTATGTGTCCCACATACAACTAATTTCATTCTGACCATTTTGCTTGTTTAGTAAGCCTACATACTATTAATTCAGAGGCCTTTTTATTTGCTCTGTAGCAGGAAATTAATATTGATAAAGTCTACTAATCTAAGAGTTAGGAGGAAAGTATGACTATTGGAATATTAATCTTTTAAAGTACCTCCAAAAGCACCTTTTCTCTCCCCGACCCCCCTGAAAAAAAAAAAAAAGGCTCTTTGGAGAAATAAAGAAACCTAAAAGACCATAAAACACACCTTTTAAGATATTCCCTTGAGGTCACTGTATACCAAAAAAAAAAAAAAGTGAAAAGGTAAATTTGTCTGTGTTGATTATACTGTTTACAGTTTAATGGTTTATTAGTTCAACTGAGAGCTTTGTCATTAAGAGGGACTATTTATACATCAGACTGTTTGCTGAGTCCAGCAAAGGAGAAGGTTTTGCTTACCTTCTTCCTTTTGTTCCCAAAACTTACTGCTAAGCATTTAACAAAAACCCCAGTTCAAAACAATAGAGGCCCTCATTTTAAGAAACCAATTCCTATTTGAAATTCAAGCAATATTGATTCTTCGTGGCTATAATCTACCTGCATATTTGATAGACCTGTAGAAAAGGATAATGACCCGAATCTTATCGGTGACTCCCCCGATGCAGTTTTAAAAGGGAAACTCCAGGGACCCCAACCTTGTTTTTCTGAAATACTCTCATTGGAGTTGGGAGTTGGGAGAGGAGCATGGTTCTCCTCGCAGAGACATGGAGTTTGTCCTAGGAACACATGCAGGGAAACCTTTACCTTCCCTTCCTTCTTGGTATTTGGTCAACTTCACCTCTTTACTCAGGGCTCTTTCCAAGGAGAATCTTCTTCCTGATTTCAACTTGGGTTTGCTTTTGGAATTCTGAGCATAAATGGTTTTATTATAAAATTGACCTTAATTTTTTAAACAATATAATTTCATACGAGTGCACAAATTAAAGAATTAAAATATTTATATGAGTGGACAGGCATTTCTGCAAGGATATACATATGATGAGGATTGTCAAAGGGTCTATATTGTTACAAAAATAAGAATTACTACCCCCTCATACATCCAAACACAAAACCTTAACAGAGTAATTTTTAAACTAATGTGCACCTGGTGCTTTAAGTTTTACTACTAGTACGGGGAGAGTAGTTTCTTATGTTTTTAAGGGAAAATACTTGAAAAAATTAGGAGTGTTATTGACTCTTATAAATCACTCAAAATCAGAGTTTTAAAATTTAATTAAAATGAGTTGATAGCTAAACTATATAACACTGACTCTAACAAGATAGAAACTGAGAAATCACCATAATACCAATATCAAATAACATCACCTATTACCTTAAACTTATTTAAAAACTAATGTAAAGTTCTTTTTTGTTAGGAATAGTGAAGTATACTAATACCAGGACTATTTTACATGTCACAATAAGATGCTTAGACACACTTATTAACATAGTGTTAACATTTTATTACCTAGAATTTATTCAGAATTTGCTGAATCAGTGCTATTTTGGTCAAACTAGTTTCTTAGGAATTGATTTTATTAGGAATTAGTGCCATGGAAATCTGAAGAGGTTGCTTTTATTTTAATTATTTGTTTCTCCTACCTATGCAATCACCTTTAAATATTCACTTTATTGGGATGTTTACTAATTCAGAGGTACTTTATGCAAAATTAATTAATAATTAATAAATAAAAAAAACTTGGAGAGGCTCCTATTCAAGCAACCTGATGTAAATAAGTTTTAACATATAATCATGTATAAATTTGCCTCTTTAGAAATTTTTTAAAATGTTGACAATTGTAGCCCATAAATTCAATAGCTAAATAAATTTACAGTGTTTTATGTTTTCAGTAACTGAAATGAAATTAATTCAATACTAATGAATATCCTGCCAGTTTCTTCAGCATTTAAACTGTTAAATCTAATTGTGATCATTTTGCATATACTTAAGTATATTCTTTATTTGGGAGAAGATACTGCTATTGCAAGTGTCTGAAATATGGATGAAAATGACTAGCTGCAGGTCAGGGTTAACCATTTGAAAATATTCTTTGGGAAGAAAAGTCTAGACATACATAGACCTTAAGTTTTCCTCACATGGCCAAATATAGTCCACTTGACATTTTGGGGGGATGGTAAACAAATAAAGAAAAAGTTAGAAACAAGAACAACAAAATACTAAGAGTTTACATATCCATCCTTCCAAGGAAACATATGCTTGCTTGCAGGTGTCTGTGGGACTGCAAGCCAATCAGTGAGTGGTATTTAGGTTCTCTTGGCTTTGAGAAACTGTCATCTGAAAACTACTTCCGTCTAACCTGAGAGCCCACAGACACTAGCCTGAAGGGAATACTTAGCAAAAATCTCATGGGCTACGACTACATATTCCCATCCCTTACTGGCAATATTGATTGGACTCCAAACTAGGACTTTCATTGACAAGAACAGAATCAGTAAGTGGTCCCTTGGATAATCGTTATACAAAGTCAAAGTGTCTTGAACAATTTTTAGAGTATTTTCATAGTACTGGCTTAAAAATGTATATTTTGAAATAGACACCTGGTTTACTGTTACTGCAGAAAAAAACAATTTCAGATTGCCCCATCACATTGCATTTGTGATTAGATAATCCAATTTGAGAACTTTTAAAAAAATCTTGCCATATTAAAGTTGGTCTTCTGTTTGATTTAAAACTAATCAAGTCTACATTTTCTCCTTTATGCAAGTATTATGATCAATTTTAAGAATACTTTTATTCTATTTTACCTTTTCTACTGATTTATAGCTTCTTTATGGCATATATCCTGAGCAGAATGTACATAACTATCAGTTTGTTCATCTGTCTACCTATTTATCATCTACATTAGTGGATTTTTCCTTCATTTATTTAAATTTCCAAATTACTTTACCTGAAATATCAATATAATTAAAACAAATATTTTAGAAATATTAGGTGGTATTTTGGAGCCTCATAGATCTGTAGCAAAATGAGCAAAAATGATTGTTTTTGAAAGCCAAAATCGCTTTCACTTAGTGTGGGTAGAAACTCAAGAGCATAACAAGAAAAGATTCTTAATAGTCATTTTTTTAGCCATAACCCTATCAGAAAGGATTAAAATGATTTATCATAAATTCAAAGGCACTCTGACTCCAATTATAATCATCATCTTTTAGAAATTCTCACAGAGAAACAGCAAGCAAGGTTTGGTGGATGGCTGTAAGTCATCTTTTCAATGCAAGATGCCATAAATTCACAGGGTAGCTATCTAAGGATTAAACACCATGATTTTCTAGTATTTTTCCCGCATAGCCAGATAAGTTTACTTTTTTAAGCATAAAAATAAGCATTATATCTTTTCAATAAATCTGCTAGCACTGTAGGGCAGCTGTTACCCAAACAGAGCTGGATAGGGTTACTTGAACACTCTTGGAAGGCCAGCGCTGGTGATTCAGAGATCTGGGAAGAATTTATTTCAGCCTGTATTCAGTGCATTCCTCACTCCATTCAGATGTGGTAAAGTATTTTAAGTGCCATTACTGTGAGTTTAAAATAAAGGCAGAAATTCTTATCAAGTCTTTCTAAACAATGCCACTTTGAATAAAGCACAATTTAGTAAACATTTAAACCTGAATACCTGGATGCTTCTAAACACAAGTCAGGGACAGTGTTGAAAAGGTGGGGCCTTTTCTCCTCTAAACTGCATGTCTTTCATGTTTTGCAAATTGCATGCTTAAAGTTATTCTTTTACTCAGTGCGGATTATTTGGTGTGTTGCATTTTTTTAAAAGCTTTTTTTAAAAATTTTCTTTCTAAAATATCTCTCTCTATTGAACATTAACGTTTGCTTTTATTGCAGCTAAATTTGTACTCTAATAATGGCTAATTGTTATGTTCTTAGCACTTGTTTCTCTTGTATGCTTTAATTAATAGAGAAGCATATTGCAATAGCTTTTTCTAAAAAACAGTCTAGAAATTTTGCTTTACAGAGTAAGGTTTTCTTTTGCTTTTTTTTTTTTTTCCTTTAAGTTGCCTCTTGGGAAAGTAAGGTTAATGCCATGTACAGTACTCGTTTGCATGTGTTCATTTAAATACTAAAAACTGTAGTACTGCTCCATCCATATCTGACTGCTAGGTTTCAATTGACAGCTGAGGATTTGTGACTGGACCATGAATCAAAACGGCAGGCATTTATACCCCAGTACCAGTGAGGATACATTGGGAATTACTTGGCAAAGGTAACATTTTAATTATTTCCAACCCTACACTTACACTTAAAAATTACATGAGCTGTAGTGTTTGTTTTTAACTAGCTTTATAGAAAATATATGTTAAAAGTTTAGTTGTCTCCACTATACCATCCCTCTTTCCCTCCCTTCCCCCTTTATTTCTTATGTAAATGCAAATTTAAATTAATTTGGGATTATAGCATATGATAATTAATTATTGGATTTTCTAAGTGCCATGAAATGTTTTAAACAGTTTATAATATTTTTCTTGAAGGAGGGGGTGGATTTTACACTGAAACCAATATGAAATTGGTTTTAGGGAAGAATTTTTTAACTTGGGTTTTCATATAGTAGATTTTTCTCATTTCAGCTCTTTCCTGGATTGCTAACTTTAAGCCATTTTATTATTTATTTATTCCCCTATCAGAGAGGAAAGCTAGAATAAAATATTTTAATTAGTTGATTTACTGTTATTAGCAGCACTCATACATTTAGGACTGGGAAGATTGTTGGAATTAATTCTAAAGAAGGAATTTGGTGTAAATAAAGCTTTAACTTTTGTTTGTACATTGATGTGAGTCATTGAGAATTGACTTTATTTTGTTGACTGGAAAAATAATTCTAAAACTTCATTTTCAAAACGAGTTTTCATGTTCTGTCATGTATTGGTTTTAGCAAATCAGTAATGCATGTCAGCTCTTAACGTATTATTTTAATAAAGAACAAGTTTTGTCAACTTGACAAATTAAATAATTAAAATTCATACTCTAATCATAAGTAGCAAGAGATAAAAATTTACAGAAGAGAGCGAGGTAATCCCATAAGGAGTTCACCAAAAGTAGAGCCAAGGTAATTTTCCAGCCCTGCTGTGATTATAATCCTCTCTTCACTGAACATGCCTCTGTTAAAAGTACATACTTAGATATCAGCAGTCAGTGGGGCACACATCTACATACTGCTGGGTAGAAACTGCTAACGACTAGAGTTTAAAAGAATTAAGTTAATAAAATGTTCACTTTTACTCAGGTGAAAACTAAAAAAAATTAGTTGGATTGTTTTAAAAACTCAGGTTTTTATCAACACACTACTTAAAATGGTTACAAATGACTTTTCCTTTTTTGAAAGATTGATATAACTGCTGCTTTAAAATATATACATTTTTCCATATCTTGTTTTTTTCCAAGAAACTTATATAATTCCCTGAGTTGAAAAAATACAACATATGCTTATAAGAAAGAAGATGAGCTTAATGAAAGCATCTATTTAAAGTCTTAATAATATTAAATCTAATGAATATGTCTTAAATAGTCTTAAGTATTTTTAATTGCATATGATAACACTCTGTTTGGATTTAGTTTTTCTTAAATAACTTCTTTATATTCTATGCTCAGTCTGTTACCAAAGTAGCCCATGTCTGCATACAAGTCTTACAGTTGACAAGAATTGCAAGTTAGATGAACTGTGCTTGTGTCTTTAAATTGTGACTATAGCTGTGTAACTTTCAAGTCTGCGGATTACTGATTGACATTTACTTGTCTAAAATAGGATAGCACCTTTAAAGTACCACATGAAAGTCAAATAAGGGTGTAAATTATTGGAAATTTAAAATATAATTGCTCCTAGTATCTAGTAATTTCTCAAATAAAAAGTTGATATCCCCAAAAAGGAAAAGGTGAGTGGACAATGAATCACCACAGAACACATGTTTTGGAATGAACTAGTAAGATGACTAAACTCAGTTCTTAGGAGGACATTATTGATGCTACAAATTTCCGTCTTGGTGAAAAATGGATGTGGTAATCAGTTTCAAGTGACAGTAAGTCAGAAAAAAAATCAGAATTCATTTAGTTAAAATGCTCCCCCCTCAAAATAGTGATTTTTTAAAAATTAGTAGATAATGAAATATAAACAGCCTTAATGCTTCAAAAAGCTTTAAAAAATGCAGCTTTTGGGTTGTTTCTTCCCTTTTTATCATGATTCCGAAGGCACAAAATTGATAATGACAGGTGTCACATTCATACTTTCAACAGGTATTTGCTAAATCTCTGAGGTGGGCTGACCCAAATGCTATGGGTGACGCAGATGCTCCCGGTTCTTAAAATCTAAGTGTCATACATACAGTTCAAAATAGAGGTATTCAAATGAAACAACAATTTTCTTTGCTTTGTTATAGTTTGCAAAAATAGACACAAGTAGAACCCACATACTGGGCATCCCTGTGGCACAACATATTCATAATTTGTTTATAGTTTGTGCCCTATGGTTATTAATGAAACTTAATGTGTGTGTTTTTTCCTGGAAAGGATGCTAGAAAAGAAATCATAAGTATCTGTTACACTACTACTTTTAATGCAGATAACAAACATCTAAAACCCTCAGGGTCCTGCTACAACTTTAAAATTATCTGAATAAGCTGAAAATATATGGGAAATATATAGGGTGTCCCTAAAAATGTATACACACTTTACAGCTGATAGCTCAATTTATGTTTCTTTCTTTGCAGATTTTAAACTATTGTAATCAATAATTATTCAGTGTTTATACATTTTTGGGGAAACCCGCAAGATCTGTTCAACCAGAGAATTAAATAATTTGCCTTTGTCATAATGGAATAAAGAAAAAATCAGGTTACTTTTGTGCTGGTTTTTTGTTTTTTTTGTTTTTAACAAAAGGTGATCCCTCAAGACTTTGTAGGAGAAAAGCCAAATAAGGTGCTTTGGGTTTTTCTTTGTGTTTTGGCTTCACTTTGTTTAATTTTGTTTTGATTGCTTGTTGCCATTAATTTCCTCTTCCAATCACTAGCCATGGTCACCCGTGTTCTACTTTGTACCAGTCCTCCTGTAGAGGTGTTTCCACGTCACATGCAGCTCCTTTTGTGGGACTGAAATGGTAGTGCTGGGGGAGCTGAGCAAATATAATCAAAGCTGGAAGTTTTCATCCTCCTCCTTCCTGACTCCCTCCCGCTGGCCCCCTCATCCATGCCTCTGCCCCCAGCCCACCAATATGTGAACATTCCCTGAGGAAACAAAGCATACTTTTTTTTGAAAGTTTTACAGATTTATTAGGTTGCAACCCTGAAGGTGTTTTGTTGTTTTGACCTTAGAATTTTGTAAGTGTGTGTGTGTGTGTGTGTGTGTGTGTGTGTGTGTGTATGTTGCTTGCACCTGTGTGAATTTTTCTGTTTAACCCAAAGTCGGGTATCACAGTTAACCCAGAGTGCAATGTATGGGCCAAAGGCTCACTTCTGCCTGAATCATGAGGTCTCGATGCTTAGGCAGGGAATAGGTGATGAGTTTTCGTCTGTCGTTCATGAGGGTATTGTTGTGTCTGTGCTTTGTCCTCCGATGTGGATAAAGTAGATTGTTGCATATGTGAGTTATGTGGGTATAAACAAATACAGCAGTTAACTCCCTAACTGGCTTTCTTTCTTGAAACTGTAGCCAGAACATAACTTGTACTATGGAATATAAAAGAGCAATATAATTGAATGAAAAAGAAAGCCGAAGGACAATCCAAGAATAATATAAACATACGTTATTTTAAAACATTGGAGGGAGTGCTTTATGCAAAAGAGAAACTGGATTTATTGTTTCATTCCCTCTGCTCCCCCTTCGCCCCTTTCAGGAAAAGGCAAAGCCACAAGTGAGTGGCTGTATGTGTCTGATTGCTTGTATAAACATAGAAGAGGCCTTCAGATGGCTAAAATAAACACGCGCGTGTTACTGAAGGATATGTTTACACAAACCATTTGCTCAGCCTCTGAAATAATGAATAAATGAAGATTTTACTGAAATAATTGGAAGGATTTTTGTGTTTTTTTGTTGATGCCATAATTGAATGGCACCAAAGAGACTTTTATCAGCTATTTTACATGTTACATGTGTTAGCAGTTCCTTTCTATGAGTTGAATACTTCATTCTGTAGTTACTTTACACATGTTTTTGTAAGAAATTGTCGTTTATTACTGCAATTCTAGAGAGTTGCTTGATTTCCCAAGAGAAATTTAGCAGCCAGTAAAGATTATTTGGGCCTGCTTGGTCAGGAGAGGAAAGGCAAAAAATGAAGGAGCCATGGCATTCGTTTCATACGTAGAGCCCTATTTACATAACACTGCCCCGAACCTTGCTGTGTCTTGGTAAAATATACATTCTCCGTGACTTAAGAATGAATACTTAAAATCATCTTCAATGTACGTTTGCAAACCATATGTTTGTATATAAATAGACATGTATGTGTGCATGCATGCATGTAGATGGCATATGAGTACATGTGTATATATGTGCATATGTGCTTACACATATGCTTGTGGTACTTGTCTGCTAAGAGCAGTATGTGACCTATCCATAGGTAGTAGCAAGAGTTAACTTTTATTTCGACATGACACTTAGACCATCCCTAGGAATTTACTAGTTAGCATTTCCTGCTTTCAGTTTGTTATCTTGACACATAACTACAATACAACAGCTGGGTTGTTCCTGGGGTTCCTGGGGGGAGCTTCATTCTCAGAGTGCTGAGTTTCCTTTTCAGCTGTCAGCTCTAAAGTGCATTCAAAATGCTCAACTTTTTTACACACCATTCTGGGCCCCTAGCACCACTCTGGGACTATGCTAGAAACGCTGATCAGGTAGACGAACTGAAGAATCTCTGGTTCAAGGAAGGGAATTGCAGAAGGCAAAATTGCACATGGCCATTGTTTGGTAACCAGGCTGCTCTGCTCCCTGGTGACCCGCTTTAGATTTGAATAATTGATTTAAAAGAATTATTCCTTTCTCATCAATGTTATTTTCACCTATTATGAAATAAAAAAATAAAAATGTTACCATTCTTTAAAATGATCTTTCACAGTGTTCACCCCTATGCAATATCTGTGATCTGGCTGTTGAAAAACACGTTGGGATTTGTTGTAGTTTTGCCTAACTTTCTCCATGTATACAGAAAGACTTGCACAACACCACGTTTCCTTTTTATCTAGGAAACTCTTCAGAACACTTCCTAAGAAATTAATTGTATTCCAGCCAGACTTGCATGCTGCCATCCCACAGGAAATGGGTCAGCAATCCATTAAGATGCCATTAGATAATCTAATTTGGAACTTAATCTCTAAATTAACCATGCTCCATACTTGAAGCATACTTGAGAGAAAGAAAAAAAGTTTACGTTTGAATCGATAGGGGAGCCGAAGCGTGAAGAAGGCTGTTTGTTTTTTCTGTGGCTGTGGTCACGTCTCAAGCCGTCTGGTAACCAGGAGAAACCAGACATGATGTAATTCCAGATTGAACTTGAACTTCAGGGACTTAGGATAGGGGAACAATGGACCATAGGAATCAATAATGTCCATTTTCCACATGATTATGTTTGGAGCTTTAAGTTAACCTTTACGGGAGAAGCAGCAGGATCTTCAGTGTGACCCAAATGAGATGGGCCAGAGACAAGATGTTAGAGGAGAGAAAACAACTTTCGCCGCGATGTTTTCTGAGCGGCGCTGCAGATTCCAGCAGGATTAGAAAAGTTCCCGCTCTGCTGTAAACCGGTGGCCTGTTCAGAGCACTCTTTGTTCGCTTAGGTAGGACAAACTTAATCTTACGTTTCCTGTCAGATGATTTTTGGCAGCACAACGGGATAGGGAGGAGCGAGATTCAGAAAACTCCCCAATGTAAACCTTGCTGATTAACCCTTTGCAATGAAAGAGAAGTATATTCAACATGCACTTCATTTGAAGAGGTTTCACGTAAAGTGCCGTATTTACATCTGGATTCTGGCTCTGAGAAATCAGCCGCCTCAGCACCCAGGGCAACATTTAGTTATTAACTTACCTTTTCTGATTCTCCTGTTTGCTAGTGCTGTGAGTAGGTTTACAGTGAATTTTTTAGTCCTATTTACTTAAGTACAAAGCATAGGAGGAGAGAGCCATAATAACAAATTACTAAAGAAAACCAGGAAAGGCAGAGCCTCCTTAAGTTTAAGAAATTGAAGAACACGCATTTTGAATAATCAGAAATTGTAGAAAACGACAATTGTTTCCTCCTTTGTTTACTTTTTGTTTTGTGTGAGAAAACAGATTTTTCTTGCACATGGGAACAGAGTAGCAGGCGTAATTCAAAAAAGCATATTCAGTTCCTTGATCATTAGTGATTTTATGCTTCAAATAAGTTCTTTACGAGACAAGTTCTTTCATTTAGAGGTGAAATTGTGCAAATAATGCTGATTTTAGCTTTTAAGTGAAAATCATTTGGGAAAGAATCCCTCTTTGCTTTTGTATAAAACTTAACATTTCTCTTCGTATTTCCTGGGTGATTTTCTCTAGTGAAAGGCTGTTAGAAAGCTCTTTTTCTGTAGAGAATTTTGCCTGCTGTTGAAAACGCACATGTGCTAATGAGGGAGCTATAGCACTGGTGACAATGGCACTGAGGAGCCCAGGGGGAGAGAGGGACTCAGACTAGAGGGGGCCGGAATCCACAGGCAGGGTTCTCCACTGTGGGCAGGAGATCGAATAAATCCTATGAGCCTGACAATTCTATATTTTTAATTGTCTGCAACCTCCAACAGCTGCAGAAGTTGCTACACACGTATGTATGTGTGTATTATCATTTATTTTCAATTAGTCATCTTCCTGATGATTTTCTTTCATTTTCAGTTCCAAAACATGAAAAACAGCAAGCATCAATTTTTAATTTTTTTTTTTTTTTTTTTTTTTTTTTTTTACAAATCTGCTTACTTTGGCCTTTGTAGGGGAAGGGTATTTTTCATACTTCTGTGTAAAGTAAACATTTGCAGGAAATAAGTCTTTATTACTTTTAAGTCTATAGATTGCCTTGTTGAACGACCTTCAGGGATTTTACAAGAGCTTTTTACTGAAAGAGGGCAGTCATTGCAGTGAGCATGTGAAATACTTAGCTGTCGGGTCCCATACAAAAGGCTCTTCTTGCCCCGTGCTCTTCATTAGATAAAATATTCCATGGGCACATGCTATCATTTAACTTAGAAGATGCTAGTACTCACACACGGTAAAGTTAACATTCAAATCCAGTGTCTCCTCAAATCACCCCCCCCCCCCCCAATGCAAAACATGTCCAAAACATTTGAATATAAATTAATGAGCTTTGACAACCTACCATTTGGATATATTATTTCAAAAGCATTGTTCCCCAAGGAGGAGCAATAAAGAAGGCTATTTACCTACTTAGTTAAAAAACAAATACGTTTCATTACTATGAAGTGCTATTGCTTGCAGTTAGAATAATTCCTCGAGCCACCTGCAGTTTATGCTGTTTGGAGTTTCCCAGCGAGCCCACAAGAGTACTTTGCAGTTCAGGTAAGAGCTGGCCAGGGAGCTTTCCCATACAGATTATTACAAATAGTAATAATCATTAGAAATCATCTTGCATGCAAATAGGCTCGTTCAGATGGCCATAATGAGCTTTAAAAATGGGGGAAATAAATCGAAGAAATCCAAGACTTGTGTAAAGCACTTTGTATAATCTTACTACGAGACTAGTCTCCTCAAGTGTTTCTCAGCAAGCAAATTATTGACATGCAGTCACATCTGTACACACATAGGCGATGGCAAATATTGCACTTGGCTGAAAAGAATCTGGAATTAGATAATATACAGTTATTTGTGTTGAAGTTTGAAGTCAATAGTTATACTTTAAAGGGGATTGCAGTGTGTCTAAGTGATATGGACCATAATTTATAGAATCTCATATATAATTCAGGGATAATAGAAATTCTTGTCTGGTGATAAAAGTAAAGTATATTTCACAGAAGAGGTAAAGTTTAGTAGAGTGGGTAAGAATATATAACTATACTGCTAGAGTTCAAATCCTGGGCTTTACTGTTTAATAGCAGGATGAGTTGGGCAAGACACTTGACTTCCTAGCTTCATCTGTAAAATATGAAAAATAGCAATCCTTTTTTCCTTTTTCCATAGTTTTGTTTTGAAGATGAAAGCTTTAAAAGTAGATCAAGCTTATAGAACAGTGCCTTGCACTGTTATTTAACATACACTATCTAAATGCTGTAGCAACTAGTATATGAAATATCATTTTCTCTGCTCTTATGCATTAATGAATTCTTAATCTATTTAAATATAGAAAAATAATTATTCAATAAATGGGTACTTCAATACTACCCACCTATTTCTTCCACTGGTCTCAGTAAGCATTTTTTCACAAGATGCTGTCTGCAGCCTTTTTGTTATATTGAAATCAGCAGCCAGTCCAAATATATACATATACAACCCAGGGCAGCATGGTTTCTAACTTAATTTATACTTAATTAATCTGCCTTTATTTATTTTTTTGCAGGCCAATACTAGCTACTAATAGGGAACATTGTTTATTGTTCATTTTGGGAGTGATACAAATATCTCTGTGTTAATATTATAGTATTACAATTAGTAGTATTTAGCCAAGGAGGTAAAACATTTTTCGTCTTGGGAATATTTGAAACAGGTGCAGAGGAATTAAAGACAAACTGTTCTTTTAAATGATGGCATTTACTTTATTTATTATCCATGCTTTCTGGGCCCTTGTTTATTCTTATTGCTGTCTATATAAGTAATGTGGCTACTGATACAATTGAGGTATGAGTAGATATAATTAGTTGTGTTTAATTCCTATAATATTTTGTGAGCTTCTTGAAAAAAATACTTTCTATCTTCACAATAAATATGGTAATATCATGATTAAATAAGTGTGTAAAACTTGAGTGAGTGATGTTTATTACTGAAAAGTATTAGTATACAAGTACTTTGACATTTTACACAATGATTTTTAAACTTATCCTTATTGTTGAAAGTATTACAGATGTTCCCTTCTTCCCATTGACCCCTCCCCCCCTCCCCCACAGTCACCCCCCTCCAGGCCTTCACCACACTATTGTCTGTGTCCCTAGGTTATGCATATAAATTCTTTGTTTAATCTCTCCCTACCCACCTCAGTCTTTCCTCTGAGATTTTGTCCAACCTATTATCAGATAAACACAGGGTAGTAAAGGAAATTTTGCCATTCATGAAATAGCTCTTATTGTTTTTAATCATTTAAGACTAATAGTTGAAGTGAAGCCTCTGACTTTGGTTTCTTACTCAACCAACAACTTCATGTAATTATATTTGGTATCTCATGGTTCTTGGGTGGTTAGTGAACTAAATGTTCAGGGCCCAGTCCTTTTCGGCCATAATTTTTAAAAACACAACCATCCAATGTTGTCTTGCTCAGAGCAATTTTTCTCTTTTTTTTCCCTCGAAAGGTATAGAATCTATTTATTCCTTGTAATTGTGAAGACCAACTATTTTATCCAATTTATACAACATGTATAAATAGTGTATAATTTTCAAAAGGAAGAAGTGGGTATCTTCTTCCCCCTTAATCCTCATGATAGGGTCACTCTAATAGAACCAACTAGATTTGTTTTCAGAGGAGACAGATGCATCACATTTCAGTGTTGCTTTATCACCCAGACCAACCAAATATTCTATATACCAGTCTGTTGCAACACTAGCTAGGTTATGATCCAACTGTGGGCCATGGGAAATTCCCTGTCTCTTGAAGTAAATTCACTTTGCCTTCAGAAAATTATGGTCAAATGTTCTTTCTTAATGGTAGGTCAATTTCTGACTTCCATGGGAGTCAGATAAAACTGATTCATATCTGAGGTCTAGATGGGTAGATTTGGGCAAGTTACTTAAGCTCTTTAAGTCTCAGTTTTCTCCTCTGTGAAATGGGGATGATGATGGCACATTCAAGAGTTCATTGAGAGAATTAAGTAACATAGCATATGTGAAATACTGAAGATGGCATCTTGCTTATAATAGGCCTTCAGCATGGTTATTTTCTGGAAGTTTCTCTCTTTGTACTATTTAATTTTGTCCATCTGAACCAGACAGAAGTCTGCATTTCTTCTCAACTCAACTGCCCTGTCTTCCTGTCTCTTTTTAGCTGCTCCTCAAATGACATTATTTGGTGGTTTTATTCACCAAAGAAATGACATAGTTTGTTTCTCTTAAAGAGTGATGCCCAGAAGAAACAGTGTTTTAGAGGTAGTTTGATCAGTATAGAATGAAGCAGGACCATCAACTAACATTAATGCACCTTAAGGTCAAAATACTTTGTTTGCTTGTTTCTTCCCTTTCTGGGATAGCCACATCACACAATTGGTCAGAAGAATGTAAAAATATTATCCATGATGTCAAACATGTGTTTCTTTTCTTTTCTTTTCTTTTTTTTTTTTGTTGCTGTTGTTGCAATTTTCTACACATAGAGTAGATGTCATTGAAGTCATTCGGGTGAACTCTGCTTTGTGTTAAGGCACTGTCACAATCTTTGCTTCTTTTTGTACCTGATTTTTCTCAAGGTCCTTAATTTTTTTAATGGACTGGTCTTTATTTTCTAAAGATGTGCTTTCAAGATTCAGTCATGCTCATTTTCTGTTTGAAAAAAAAAAAAAAGGTGACCTGGCAATGGAAATGTAATTTAAGTAAAGTAAATGCATTCCTGAAGATACATTTATTGCTGAAGTAGTTGAATTTGACCTTGAATATTTTGAAATCTTTCAATTAAATTCTCTTGTCTCTTAGTAGACAGAGACACAGGTTTTTTGATTGACTATAAGATTATCCATATAATTCTCATTCCATTCTGAATTAAAATTATTAAGCATTTTATATATAACAAGTTTCTATACGTCAATAAATATGAATAAGTGTGTTTATTTTATCATACTGGTGATCATTGGCATTTATTTACATTGAAAGAATTTAGATATGTAAAAATATTTTTTTATTTTTTTACCTGAAGAACTATACAATTTGAGGCATTCTATTTTCAAAATTAAATAATCTAGGAATTTTTTTAGAACATTTTTCTTTACATTATTATTATAGTTGAATTTTACCAGAGTTTTTCAATGGGACTACCAAAAAGCTCTAAAAGTGTCTGTGCCTTATAGTTCTGAACTTAACCTACAAATTGGCATTAAGAGACTTGTAAAATTCATATATGGGGTCTGCATAGTGTTAATCTTTGAAATTTATTTTCCCCCAAAGGTTAATAAACAGTATTGACAAATATATTGCACACTTCAGTTTTGACATGGTCATCATGTGGGGTGGAGTTTTGAAAGGTTTAAATAAACATCTAAATCGAATCTGTTGGATATTTCTCAACAAGAATCCTGTTAGTCACTAGTATCACTTTATTTTTACTGAGACTTTTCCAAAGAACAATAATATGCTTCTCTTATAAAAAACTGAATCGAAAGGCTGTTGCCTAGTTCACCCTGATATTGTGTCTTTTCTCCCATTAAGGAGTCACACCTATTCTCAATCATTAATATTTTATTTTTCTAAAGTAGAACTCTCTATATAGAGCCCATATAATCTGGGACACTTATTGATTAGCCTGTTGCTGACATTGACTATTACTGTCAAGGATTATCAATTGGAGCTGGTCTATTTTGTTTTTCATACACACTTCCTATTTCAGGTTAAAAATAATGGATGTCCATTTTGTAATTTATTATTTGTTAAGAAATGGTTAACATCAGCCATGGCCAGACTCTGTCAGGATTGATAAGACAAGGTCATTTTCTTTACAGAACTTACCTTTCAGTCAATAAGATTATCATAGATACAAATTATGATTATATGGAGTAATATATGTTGTAATAGTACTATGTAATAGTACTGTAATATAAGTGTGGTGGAAGTACAATTAAGGAGAAAATAAGTTTCATGGTTTATTATGTAATATTCTTCCTAATCAGTAGTACAAAGCAGAAATAATTGTTGAAGATGTGTGTGGGGAAAAAAGAAATATGTGAAAACTATTAAGTCTCTGAGAAAAGGTTTTAGTAACGGCTACTCTTATTCTTTAGAATGATGATTTTTTTAGCAGATAATGAGGACATATCTTTTTAGTTGGAATTATTCCTTGTTTGAATTATTTTCATTTTTCCTGCATAATTAATTTTTGTTAATGCTAAACATCTCTAATTTAAATTTAGAGATATCTGATTTCTTTATGGGGGTCAAATCACAATGTAGTCTTTAAAAGATGTGATTATGAGCAACGCTCTTCAAAAATACATAGGTGTGATTTGGAGCATTTAATTGATTTGTTGGTTTATTAAAATTATTTTAAATTGATCATGTGCTAGGTAGTATATAAAATGAAGAACAAAAAGAGATGGACTTTGCTATCATGGAGCTCATTGTCTAATCATACAATCCCTTGAGCATAAAAGGTTGTTGTGAATTTTTTCTGTTGCAATATTAAATCAGAAATATGCACCTAGACAGGTACCTATAAGTCACATTTAGTATAAAGTATCACCAGAATAAAAGAAAGTTATATGTCAAGTTCTTTTTCAAAATCCAAGCTTTTTTGTTGTTGTTGTTCTATTTCTTTTTTGCTGACAAAATTCTTCCTTGAAGTGAATACTCCATAAAGGTTCTGTACCTTTGTAATTCAAATATTCTTAAAAATGAGGGTGTCTAGGTTGATGGCTATGATAATAGTATCCATCTCTCCTTATGATTGCAATGGAAGAAGATAGTAAATGAAATTTAAAACTTTGAAATTAGTCCCCTATGCCAGACAATGACAAAATTGGGTATGGAATTATCAGTTTAATATTTTCTTGGTTCATGATGATTTATGCAGCTGTTATTTAGTTGACACTCATTCTGAGTTGAGTGTGGGAGCAAACAATACATTGGATTAGGTATACCCCAAATGTATGGTGTGGGGTTGTTTTGTGATATTTAGATCTGGTGTTATTTTCCTCCATGTGATACTTGTTTAATAAAAGATTATGCCAGTAGCAATTAGATAGCTGTTTTCAAACTTTTTTCTTTAACAGCCTCAGACCCAGCATAGGTGAATCCCAAGTTGGTTGGAAAGGGGCGAGAATCTCATCTGCTATTCCCTCCAGCATTCTTCCCACTCACCCCTCTAAACACCCAAACCCAACGCAGCTCCGATGTGGTGACATCGCTGACGGGGAGAGTCAGGGAAGCCCCAGGCTTCTGGTGTCAGCATTTCAAATTAACATTATCCATTGGCCTTCCTGAAAAATATGTTTTCCTTATTGTAAGATAAAAGAAATAACTTTCATTACAGCTTTCAATGTTATTCAACCAATAGGCATATAAAAAATTAAGGCCCAATGTTATCACTGAATTGCTTATGAATTCAAAATAAAACAAGATCAGAATATAACTGGCAAACTATTGCCACCAGTGCTACCATTGTAGATTTGCTGCTTTCTCTCTTTTTTTTTAATAAGAAAATAATATTGTGTTTACATTAAAGTAGAAGAAATATTTTAGGAAGAATATCCCCAATCAGAGTTCAGCAATTATGTATGAGCCTGACTTGAGGATTTTCTGCTTTACAGTTAATCTTATCTTCCATGAAAACAATAGACCATGTGGTGTATATACCTATAACATATATAATTTAGTACATTTATCTCATATTAAGCTATAGTTTTTTTTAAAAAGGTTATAGTAGTAATTTGATATCTGTGGAATTTATGTTTCTAATATTGTAGAGTTTAACATTGTCTTTTCTCTTTTTCTCTTTCTTCCCTCCTGCTCCCCTCCTATCAACAGTCCTGGTACCTGGGCTAGTTTGGTTCCTTTCCAAGTATCAAACAGGACACCCATCCTACCGGCAAATGTCCAAAATTACGGTTTGAACATAATTGGAGAACCTTTCCTTCAAGCAGAAACAAGCAACTGAGGGAGAATGAAATACAACACTTATGAAATTTAAAAAAAAAAGGAAGGAGGAAGACTGGACAAAATAAAAACAAACAAAAAGGGAGAAAGGAAGGAAACTGAAGAAAGAAGATATTAGACCAGCAATTGCAGCACTTACAATCACTAATTCCCTTAAGGTTGAAACTGTAATGACATAAAAAAGGGTCGATGATATTTCACTGATGGTAGATCGCAGCCCCTGCAACGTAGCCTTTGTTACATGAAGTCCGCTGGGAAATAGATGTTCTGTCTCTATGACAATATATTTTAACTGACTTTCTAGATGCCTTAATATTTGCATGATAAGCTAGTTTTCTTGGTTTAGTAATCTTGTTGTTTACGCATGGAATCACTATTCCTGGTTATTTCACCAACGAAGGCTAGGAGGCGGCATCAGAGGTGCTGGGTGTCGGAGCCATGAGCCAGCCGTTTTATAAGCACTCTGATTTCTAAAAGTTAAAAGAATATATGAAATCTCTGTAGCCTTTAGTTATCAGTACAGATTTATTAAATTTTGGCCCTTAACCCAGCCTTTTCCAGTGTTTAACCCAGTTTGAAATCCTAAAAAAGAAAAAAAAAAAGGAAAAAAAAAAGGAAAAAAAGGAAAAAGGGAAAAAAAAAACAGTTTGAACACAAAGGCTCTATGGAAGAAATGCCTCTATGTAGGTGAAGTGTTATCTCTGCATGCAACAGTAAAAATTAATATAATATTTTGCCCACAAAAGAAACACTTAACAGAGGCAAGTGCAATTTATAAATTTATATCTAAAGGGGAATCATGATTATAAGTCCTTCAGCCCTTGGACTCTAAATTGAGGGGATTAAAAAAAGAATTTACAATAATTTTGAATGAATTTATTTTCCCCTCAGTTTTTGAGGGCATGGAAAAAATGCATTAAATCAAGACAAATCATGTGCTTGAGAAAAAAATTAATGGAAACACAGCACTTATGTTGGTTTAGCTGCAGCCTCCTTGGAGGTAGAATTTATTTATTTAAAATTACTGGTTGCATCAAGAACCCATAGGGTGTACAAAAGGTTCTATGAAATCTGCATCATAGAGACAGAGGCAGGCAAATCCATGTCACGAGGGTAAAGCTTACAGTTTACAGACTGGGGACGCCAGGGTGTAGGATATAGAAACGCACTCTTGAGAAGACACGTGTAATCAGGGTGCTGAATACTTGCATGGTGCTTTCAGACATTAGCCTTGTTCAACAAACTTCTTGTATTGACAGATCTGTAGTGTGCATGGGCAGACACATTTTGCCTCTATGTCTCTTAAAATTTTAATTAAAAATACTCTTTCCAGTAATCCTAATTTGCACGAAGATATAATGTCCACATGACGTGCCTTGCCTTGAAATCTAAAAGACAAAAAAGAAAAAAAAAAACATGAAAAAGTGACATCACTACACTTGTTTTGCTGCATTTATTATCATTTTAAATCTTTACCATTTTTATGACAAAATATTTTGTACTCCAGACGAAGAAAAATGTGTGACATCATGGATTTTTTAGACAGTTATACCTTTATCTCACATTTATAAAGCATATCATGGCTGTGTATAGTTGCCGCTTAAAAATTGTAATCGACCAGCAATATTTTCAGTATTTTGGTGTTTTTTCTATTAACCTTTCATGTTTTTCATCTTCCAATTAATATTTGGGGGGAGGGGTTTCAAATTTATACGAATTATGCAATACCAAGTTTTGCCTATGTAGGTAGTGCTTTTAGCTGTATTGGTTATTATAGGTAAGTACACAGATTTAAAAAAAAAATAATGTATGCTTTTTTTTGTTTGTTTGTTTTAATTGACCAAAGTGGGTACTGCTATTTTTGCAGTGTGATGAGGTCCTTTTGTGTACTGAAAGATGGACAGGGGATTTTTTTTAAGATACATATATATATATAAATATATATATATTCTGGGGTGGGTGGGAGGATTTTTAACACTTTACAGTGTAGCTGTGAAGCGGTGCACCCTGAGATGGGCCTGGGCTGCAAAGCGACTGTTCTGCCTACTGTGACAAACTTCAACTTACACAGGTTCCCCCTTCTCTAACTTCCCACCTGGGGTGCAAGCTGAACTCATCTCTGGTTTTCCTAACAACACAACTAGTAAGAGCAAGTGAACACAACATGTTCTCCTGGAGGCAGACTTGGCTTAAAACAAACTGTCTTATCTTCTTCTTCTTCTTCTTTTGGTGGTAATAGTTTCTCTTGAGTGTCATATCCACAGTGGAGAGTGAGCCTGTCTCATATTTGGCAACGATATTTGTTGAAATATCCACAGAGTGGATATTTCACACTTTGCGGGTTTAATAAATCCGTATATTTTCTCATACAAAACATGTCATTGCGTCTGCAGGGAATGCTCCCATAGTCTTCCCCCTCCAATTCTTCCCATTTCTTTATTTCATTAACAATGGGATAGGATTTTCCTGTTGCTCACGGCTTCACATGGATGGCGGTGTGCTGCAATTTTCTTTTTTAGACATCCAGAAGCTTAAACAGAGGGTGGCTATTATTATATGTATTTGGACTTACAGATTAAAAATCAAAGTTCACTTTTTAAGGAACAAAATGATAAATCTTGTCAAGTTTTCATTTTACCTACGCTTTGAAACTGAGAACCAGAGCAGAAGGGAAATGGAAAAATTTTAAAGATTAACCTTCCTGTGGATGTATGAAGCCCATTAGATGCTGATGGGATTTTTAAAAAGGGATGGCACCTCAAACGTAGTTTTTATTTCCTTTCCCCTGAGGCACAGAGGGTGAACAGAGACTGGTTTTATTTTTATTTTCCCCCTCGCCCAGTCCCACTGCGGCAATTCGTTACTAGAAGGAACATCTTTTAGAATTAGTGACACATGGTGGGCTGTCTTGAGGAGTCCCTTTCTCTAGGCCATGGTCCAATAAAATAAATTGCCATTGTCCACACAGCATATCATTTAATAATAAATACTTTGGAACAATGCTTATGGGCCTGAGAATTGTATCGATAGCCCCCATGCTGAATACCTGAGCAGCGCACGGTCCAAAGTCAGTTCACTCATTTCTGTGGTACTTGCCCCGCACCATCTCAGCCAAGTTCTTCATGTATCTTTGACCTGTTCGGTGAATACGTCAACCTCCCAGGACACGCAGTATTTTTCCAGAGCAGACTCACTCTCTATGTTGCCAGTGAATGAGCAGTTCCAGCTTAAAGAAGTTACACACTATGGGTATTCCTGCCTGCCTTTTGAATACAAAGGACTAGTTCAAGTGTTGCTATTATTTTGAATCCATTTTTTCCTCTCCTTTCCTTTTGAGATACAACTATTAAAAAAAAAAATACTACTAGATATATTGTCTCACATCCATTTTTCGGCCTCTTCCTCTTTTACCAGGAAGTATATTATGACTAAAGGGCCCCACATTTGCAGGTCTTGCATGCCCCTCTCTTACCCAAAACTGCAGAGCTTCAGGATGGTGAAGGTCACCCAAAAGCATCAGTAGGGGTGGTGTCTCCAGGCCCTGGTTGGTTCTGTGGCACTGTGTGTCCCGCTTTTGTTGTGTTGCTTTGCAGCCCCCCACTCGCAGTGCCTCTGAAGTGTTTCCTCTGGAGTGACATGAGCGTTGGAGGCTTGCCTAAGGAACATAGTGAGTGAAAGGCAGTGAAGGAGACTGTACATAAAGACATGGCAAAAATCTTAATGATAGCAATATAGTTATGGGGTAATGTTCGGGTGGGCAGCTCCATTTAAAAAAATATGTGAATGAATCTGTGAAGCTGCAAGTAGCAAGAAGAGCGAAAGGTCTTCTTAAAGAACCGCCTACCTTGTAGACAGTAATTTGTACACTGTATAGTTTTGTTAAGACTTTTTTTTTAAATTAAAATTCCCATGTTTGTAAAGCTAACTTTTTAACAATTATAATGGAACGGTATGTTGTTTCCATTTTTAAAGTAAACAAGAATATTCCTTGTTTGGAGATTGGACTTGAGTTAAAACTCTCCAGTCTCTTAAGTTATGTATTAAAAAGAAGAAATCTGTCCATGTTAGGAGTTATTTCACAGATGCCTATGCTTAAAAAGCATAGGGTACTAATCCTTTAAAAAAGTGTAAATGGAGAAAATTT